>NDGN011416932.1:0-15889 GCA_002564285.1 Tympanoctomys barrerae
ACTGCATTGTGATCAGGAAGCAGAAAGAGGAAGGAGGAGCTGGAGACAAGAGTGTACCCTTCCAGGCCACACTTCAGTGACCCACTTCCACCCGGCCCTCACCTCCTCACACAGCACATGCAGTGAGGAATTCATTACTTGATGAATCCACAGATGAGTGTAGCACCCCATGATCCAATCACCTTCCAAAGCCCCATCTCTGAATGATGAGACTTTGAGGGACAGTTTAAATCCATAACAATGAGCAAACCCAGCAGGTTAGGTGGCCCAGACATGGTGTCTCCTGGGTTAAAAAGGACCAGATACCTCCAGCTCAGCCCATTTAGCCTTGGAAGACATCAGAGAGGCCTTGGAGCTATTTCCCAAACTATAGGGGCTCTCTGGTTCCCCGAAATATTTTTACTTAATCCCCTAAAATGTAACCAGAGGAGAAAAAGTACATAGATCAATGCTTTGAGAATGTTCGGGGAAAGATCAGAAAACACTTTTTAATGGCCATCAGAAGGGTGATCCCCATTGGTCCTATAGACCTTTCCCTTCCCCTGCACTAGGATTTGGTTGATTTTGCTCTGCAGGACTATTTAACTGACAGTTTAATAGTGCAGGTGGTAGACACGTAGCTGTTCAAGATGGAACCCAAATGTCCAGAGAATGTTCCATGATCAATACTAAGGTTTCCACTTTGGTTTCACTTAGCAATTAATCACTTGGAGTTTAGTTTGTGGGCTACCCCTTCATAGGTGGCATAAGCTAGCTCAGGTTTTTTGCTTATCAGCAGAGTTGTGCCTTTAAAAGATAATCATCATTAAGTAGGGACCTTGGGAGATTTTCCTCCATCTTACTCTTCTGACTTTTATGTGTTTAGAGAGCTCCATAGCTGCTTGGTGCAAAAGTGTTCTGTGGTATGGGGATATAGCTCAGCAGTATAGATCCTGCCTGGCAATAGTGAGGTCCTGCGTTCCACTCCCATTACAAAAAAAGAAAGTGATTTTGTGTCATCAAGAAAATAAAACAGTGAGGGTAGCAAGGCCAGTGTCCACAGGGAGTTGGTGCTGCCTCTACCAATAGCAGAAGGCCAGCAGTAGACACCCAAATCACCTTTTATGCCAATGTTGCTGTCACACTCCAAACACACAGTAAATATAAAACCTGGATACTCCGCTGGCATGGTGGTGCATGCCTATAATTCCAGCACTCTAGGGCGCTGAGGCAGGGTGATTACAAGTTTGAACCTGGGCTCAGTTTAGTGACTTACTAAGATTCTGTCTCAAAATGTAGTACATAAATAAGCAAGCAAACCATAAAAGGCTGGTGATGTCATGCAAGGTGAAGGGTTTGATCCTCAGCACTATGGTAAAAGGAAAATAAATTAACCACCTTTAGCCAGGTTTGGTAGCGCAACCTATAGTATCAGTTCCTAAGGATGGTGAGGCAACAGTATCTCAAGTTCAAGATCAGCTTGAGCAATTTAGCAAGACTATTTCAAGATAAAAATGGAAAACATTGACAAAAAAGAAGTTTAGTGCTTCCAAGGTTCAATCATCAGTCCTGAAGTTAAGCCACCTTCAAACTTTGATGCATTTTGAAAAAGAGAATGACAATGTACAGTTACGAGTTTCCTTAAAATTGAGAATAGTATGAAGAAAGGCAGTGGATAAAAATTGAGGCCAGTGGCTGTCCCAGGGACCTTATCCTGTCCTCTCTCCCCATATCATTTCTGCCCTGGTCCAGCCTTAAAGTAAGTGACTCGCCACTTTGTCTGGAGTAGGATCTATGCTGTGTTCCCCAGGGCTGACATGGCCAAGTAGCACACGCTGGAGACTTGGGAGGACAGAAATACATTCTCCCATCATTCTGTAGGCTAAAGTCCAAAATCAATAGAGCCAGGCTCCCACTGAAAGCTCAGGTAAAATACTTCCCGTCCCCTCCTGTGTGCACCAGAATGCTCAGCAGCTCCAGAAGCATATATAGCTGGTCTCTCCAGTCTCCCTGTGTGTGTTGGTGCCCCCTCCTTCTGACAAGGACCCCATCCTCCTAGTCCAGTATCACCTTATCTCAACTAATTATATCTGCAAAAGCCATGTTTTAAAATAATGTTACAAACTAGGCATAGTGATGCGTATCTAATCGCAGCGCTTGGAAGGCTGAGGCAGAAGGACCACTGTGAGCTGGAGACCATTCTGGACTACATAGTGAGTGCTAGGCCAGCCTGAACTGCATAGCAAGACTCAGTCTCAAAAAACCACCACGACCACCACCAACAACAACAATAAATACAGTCTGAGGGACACTACTCAACCCACTTTGAAATCATTGGGCAAAATTGGAATTTTAAGGGCTCAGAATAGAAAACATCTCCCTAGCATAGTTCTATTCAGGTTCTATCCTGACGACAGGCACATTAGAGCCTACAGAACAAATGGAAGCCTTGGAGAATTCTGTAATTATTCCTTATGGCAATGCATGTTAGCATCTTAATTCATGTTTGGTGTATTCTGAAAATGTGCTCCGCTGTGGAAAAAAATGAGCAGTAGTATTATTCATCAATGCCAAAAAGTTCTAGCATCTCAATTTACATCTCACCTTTTTTTTGTAAGCAAGGCTCAAAAATAATCTTTATTTCAATTATCAAACTGATGACAACAGCATATTCTATTCACAAGTATTGTTTACATTGACAGCACATGTGTTTTGTTTTCCTGTCTTCTTTAGTAGGACATATTTGACATCTTACTGGTCTTCCTGTTTGCTTATGAGGGTCTTGTAATGTTTCATCTGTCTATTCATCAGTCTGCTCCAGAATTCTTTTTTTTCCATAATTTTATTGAGAAACAAATAGCAATGAGACAGTGTCAAACAAAATTGGTAGGACAGTTTCAATAATTAACATATTGCATACATTTTTCATAGTGGTTAATTGCTATACAAGATGCCGGCTTGATATCCTATTTACAAACACCATTAGAACAAATTCCTCTATTCATTAAGAGAATGTAGCTATATATCTATCCTAACCACTCATCTCACCTTTTAAACAAGCTGATGAAGATGGATGGATAGATGGACGGATAGGTGGGTGGGTGGGTGGGTGGATGCATTGATGGATGAATGAATAGATGGGAGGGAGGGTAGATGGATGGATGATGGATGGATAGATTTATTGATAGAAATTTAACATAACTTTCAATGATGTATTCAAATAATTTTGTATATTCCTTATTTCTGTTCTTTTCTACACCCATTGAAAAGTAAATCAATCACCTTAAATTCAAAACTGTCTGCCTGAGGTACAATACTTACAGTACTTTCAGATCCCTCAGGGTCGCTTTTTGACTTCAATGCTTGATTTTATAACTAATACTAACCCTTTGTATTTTTTGTTGAACTTCCATGAAATAAGAAACAGAACTATAATTTAAAATCAAAATAACTTTTATAGGGCTCAACAACTATTACATAGAGAAAGACAATGATACAAAGCAATTATTGATAAATAATGTTGCTGTGGCATGGCACAGCATAGGAACACATTAGAACACACACAGAAGTCCAAACTTAGTGTACAGAGTGCAGAACTGTAAGTAGAATATAGTGTAGACACAGAACATAACTTCCTTTTTCCATGAGATTCTGTTTCCTTAACGTGATATATGTGCCAAGTCTTAAAGACTAAGTTTCAGAGCTCAAAGCTACAAATATATTATAAGCAACACCAGAGCCCTTTGGCTCCTTTCTGTGTAAGTCAAGGTAAGTGATCCTGTCCTTCAGGGACAATAGCCCCTAAATCTTAGCAGCATCAAGTACTTCCTTCCCACCCAAGCTGCACATCTATCAGGGATCACGGTGGGACTAGGCTCAACGCTGACATGAGTGGAACAGCCGACTGCAAGATTGCTCACGGCAAAGGAAGGAGACAAAAAGAAAGAACATTTTAGGGGCTTGCATGCCACCAGGCCTGACCCACCTTGGTTCTGTTGATGATCCATTGGCTAAAGTAGTCACATGGTCCATCCAACCACAAGAGAAGCAGAAAGTGGCATTGGCCATGGGCAAGAAAGTCAGAGAACCAGGAAGATTTTCTAAATTAGTACTCATAACCAACCACAGTGTGCATGTGCAGATGCATTTGTGTGCAGATGCATGTGCACATGTGCACATGTGTGTATATGTTCCTGTGTGCTGTATCTTGTATTTGCATGCTACATATATTTTCATACATCCTCTATCCTTGGAATAAATGCAGACATGTTCTGTTCCTTCTCCCACAGGAAGGCTGACACTGTTCCAGAAATGACCACTCCGGAGCAGCTCTACTCCAGCATCGTGGAGACACTTGAGCACCTCAATTCCCATTTACCCAAGGGCAGCCACGTGGTTTTATCTGGCCTGCCGAATGGAACCTTTCTCTGGGATCATTTGCACAACAGATATCATCCTCTCGGTACCCATTTGCAGATGCCTTACAGTGTCCCCGTGTGTGTGGTTCGATGGATGCAGAGCCCTTCCGGGAACATGCCCAAGGCACATCGCAGAATGTGGGTCAGAGGCACAGGAAGTGGGGGGAGTGCCAGGTGCAGACCTGAGGTCATTCCCCACACACACATGTGCAGAGCACAGTCCAGAGACAGAAAGGGCACAGCAGCTCGGGAAGCCCCTTAATGAACACGGTGCAGAAGACAAAAGTCTAGGTCCAAAGAGAGATCACCCTCGGTGTGCAGGCCTCCCCCAGTGGCCACTTAGAGCCTGACTGCACTCAGTCCTACGGGCAGATGGTTCCCTGCATCTACATTCTGCAGGTCTGTGAGTCTGAAAGCCTTTAAACCTTCCACAGAAACTTTCTAACAGCAGCTCTGCTTCCCCAGAGCATGTACAAAAATGTCAAAACAGTAGCTTCTTGCATTAGGAATGGCTGCCATACCAATCCTGAAAGCAACCCTGTGAGATCAGTGTTTTCATTAACCAAAATCCTAGAGCTCAGACAGGTTAGGTAGCTTTCAAATGGTGTACAGCGCTAGTTCATTGTATGCAAAAGCTGGGTGTGTAGGGCCATGCTTTCTGTACCCTAGAAGGCCTGTCTGTCCTTCCCAAACTTGTGTGTGCGTGTGTGTGTGTGTGTGTGTGTGTGTGTGGTACTGGGGATCAAACTCAGGACCTTGCACATACCAGTCAGGTGCTTGTGCCACTGAGCTGTCTCCCCACCCCATCAGAACTATTTATTAAGTGCCCACTGTGTGACAGGCAGTGTTCTAGCCAGTAGTGAGCACAACCGTCCAAATCCCTGCCTGGGCTTAGTTACACTGGAAATGACTCCAAGGGTAACAGTGACCCAGGAGGGAGATGGAGAGAGCTGGCCTTGTCCTTCCCTGGCTAAGCCCACCTCTCCAGCCCCTCCCTCAGGAAACAGCACCCTGCTCTTAAGAGAGCAGGGAACCTTTAACCAGCTTTCCAAAGGTGCTGCTCGCTTCCCTGGTGAGGACAGAGTAAAGATCAACAGACTCCTCCACAGAGGATGCAGGCTGTATCTGGTAACAAAATGTCTCATAAATATTATTACCAAAGCAGATATTGTCCCAACTTGCTAGGACAGCATGTTCCTCCTGTTTGGGCTCTGTGATTGTAGCCCCAGAAAACCATCGTGGGCTAGCTCACAGGAGAGCCCAGTTCATTCCCTGCAAGCTCATAAGCTCAACCGTGGAAGCTAAGAGTATCTCTTTGTCTCAGGTGTATGGAATTAGAATTCCTAATTGCTACATTTTTCTCAGGCCAAAACATCCCTGAGGAAGGCAAGTTGGGGGTGGGGAGGAACAGGACAGTGTGATCCAATTTATTTCTTCACTGCTAGCAGGACTTCCGGTGTGATTGTGGGTCCTTTTCTCATTTCAAGCCCCATTCTTCCCACACACCCCATTGAGCCTGCCACCATAAATCCCGTCACAGATGCCATGCACTGCCTGATTTAAGAGCAGTCGATATAACAAGGGCTCTGTGCCCCTTGGGAAGGTCTGAGCAGAGGGGAAAGGGTAAGAAAGTCGGCATCTACTTCTGAGGGTTCTCTAGGCACAGATTCTCAGAGGGACAAACGCCCTCCCGCCCTCTTCACCCCAGGATGCCAAGGCCCTGATGGTGGAGTCCCAGGTAGCTGCTAACACCCCACAACGTGCAGCCCTTTCACAGTGCAAAAGGGGAATAAGAAGAAATGGGATAAATCGGTCCAATAGAACCCCTAGTTTGGAGGGAAAATTCCAAATAGAGAAAAAGTGGAGGCCATCGAAATTTGTTTAATGTTTCAGTAATTATTCATATCCCAAATTAACCCTGCTGCCTGGTTACCATGGGAAATAAGTGATAAATTTCTTGAGGAAATATCAAGGTCCTTTCTAGAAAGACTTTGAGGGGAGGGTGGGCACGTAGCCTCCGCAGTCCCTTGGGGCTCCTCTTGGCAACTTGCAAAGGAGACACATTCTGTCTCCTCAACTGCATCCCTAAACCCAGCCTCTTCTGTGTTTCACTCCCACGCGAAGGAGCCCGCTGTGACGCAAGATTCCTAAGCTGGACCAGTCCCTGGGCTTAATTTCATCCTAACCAAGAGGCAGACCCTAGAGCCCAGCACCCAGGGTCCTGTGCCAGGTCACAGAATCCGAAGGAGAGGTTTATTTCCATATTTGAACCCAGAAAAAAAGTGGTGGCGAGACACTTGAACTGTGGCTGTCCACCACACAAAGGCTAGGGAAGAGGTTGGGGGCTGAGAGCTGGGGGAGAGCCTGCAGTCAGTGATGTATTTTCTGTCCCCTCCCTTCCCTTCGTGGGATAGCAGAATATAGCTGAGTTCTTAGCAAAGAAGAGAATAAATGTCACAGCACCAGACGGACAGGGAGTGAAGGTCTAGAAGGAGAGCAGGTCCACCTCCCCGCTTTGCCAGGCAGAGGAAACGTGGATCCTCTCCTCCTCGGCCATGCTGAGTCACTTCCAGCCGCAGGTGTCTCCAGGAGCTGGGACAATCCTGTGGTTGCTGCCAGGAATGAAGATTACCAATGGGCGTTCCCGTCGTTCTGAGGAACTGCCACGTAGCAAGTGCCAGGTGTTACAACCCTCCTGCATGGATCTGTGGAGAAAAGTCAATCCTAATGAGTCTGGGCTCCCCATAGCCACAGTATCCAAGGACAGCAGGCATTCCAGAAAGGGGCCTGAAGTGCCCGTTCTGTGCTTCTGGATAAAGATGACGTAAGATGGCATCCTTATCCTCAGCTGGTAGGGAAAACACAACTTCACCTGGAAAACAGCATATAAATCCTGATAATGAAAGTGCTAAATACCAAGGACAATAGTGTGGGCCACTGGCATTCTGGGAGTTGCATGAAGGGTTAGACCATTGGTACCAAAAAAAGAAAAAAGCTTGGTGTGCTAGTACATGCCTGTAATCCTAGGTACTGGGGAGGCTGAGACAGGAGGATCATGAGTTAGAGGCCATCCTGGGATATGTAGTGAGACCTTTGTGGAACAGAAAGGAAGGGAAGGGGAGGGGAGGGAAGGGAAGGGAGAGGGGGAAGGGAAGGGGAGGAGAGGGAAGGGGGAGAGGAGGGGAGGTAAGGGAGGGGGGAAGGGGAGGGGAGGGAAGGGAGAGAGGGAAGGAAGAAAAGAAGGGGAAGGGGAGGGGGAAGGGGATACATCAGGGCTATATGGGGTACCAGGGCCCTGCTTGTTTCATTATGAGGAGGAGAGAGAAAAGGAAAGAAAAGAAAAAAGACAAGACAAGAAAAGGAGTCAAGGACTGCTACTTACCAAGAGGTCTGTGAACAAGGCTCCCTTCAAGGGTCTCTGCCACAAAGTAACTCAATATTGTGCCCCAGTTACTCTTAAACTTGAGACCAACTGTATTTGAAAACACCTTGTGGTTTATATTTTGGGCTACTGGCTTTCTCCCATCTGCACTAATGTGGTTTTAATACATTTAGAATGTAGTTTATGAAGACATGACTGATCTTTTTTGGTACTAAGGTTTTTACAATACCTTAGATTTCAATTATGTTACCAACATTAAACAAGTATTAAAGATTCTTCTGTAAAGAACTTGCACAGAGCCCAAGAGGCCCTTGCTAGCCAGCTGGAGTAGAATGTGCCCTTTAATTTTAGAGTACCTACAGCATCAATCGGGCCGGATCCCAGACGCTTTACCTCATACCACACACACACACACACACACACACACACACACACACACACACACACACTGGGAGTTCCTCAGCCCCTGGTACTTGCTGCACCCCCTCCCTGCAGGCATCCTTGATCAACTCTCCTAACTGCACTGACCTTCTCACCAGACAGTTACAGACACAACTTCTGTACAGCATAGAAGTAAAACAAGTTTTTTGGAGTAGGGTTCCTCCATGTACAAAATTACATTAAAGCAATAGGGATAACAGGATTGCTACAAAGAAAGAGGCAATGACCAGCTGGCAGTACCAGGACAGGAAGGGAGTGGGACAGCCACCTCACCTTTTCCTTTCCCTTAAGCCACGAGCCCATTGCCAGCATCCTCAGCCCCCTCCCTGGGGCCCAGACAGGAGCAACAGGGCCCAGCAGAGCATCCCAGAAACACCTCCTCATTACCACCCACCACACCTGCTCAACATACCCAGCGACTCATATTAACACTGTCCCTTTGTCAAGTAGATTCCACAGAAGCTGGTGCCAGAATGGGAGGGAGATGGAGGAAAAGAGAGAGGGAATTTCATTACATGTGGAAAAGAATGGTCTCGTTTTAAGGCATGCTGGGAACTCAGGAGTAGGATACTCGGAGTGGTGAGGGGGTCAGGATGAACAAGGCTATGACTGGTTTAACCCCGAAGGAGCAGCCAGTGGCTAAGCTGCCCATGTTCATGGAACAACACAAATGGTAGTCTTCCCTGAAGGTGGAGAGTGGAAGATGCCTGAGGGTAATTCCTGGCTGGCTGCTGAGCAGGCCACCCTTCAGGGTGAGGGGGCACATCAGGGCTATATAGGGTGCCAGGGCCCTGCCTATTTCATTATGAGGACCCTGTTCCAATGAGAAAACAAGATGGCAGCTGATGCCAGGGCAAAAGCCAGGCAGATAAGGAGGCAGGCAGGAGGGAATCTGGAGCTCAGAGCTGGGACAGAGCCACGTCCCTGGGTACACGCAGGACCAGCTTGGGGAATGGAGATTGTAGGGGACAGTCACTGCAGCCAGCTGGGGCTGTGACAGGCAGGGTCACAGAGGCGGGGTACATCTTCAGAAAGCCTCAAAAGAAAAGAAATAAAAAGTAGAGGGAAAGAAGCACCTGTGGGTGGAAGCAAGGACTTGAGGGGCTCTAGGTGGTGGAACTGAAGCAAGGACGCCAGCCAGCAGCGCGGGTCCAGCTGCACCATGAAGATGCAGAACAGCGATCCGGTGGGTTGCTGGGACTTCAGTGGCAGCAGAAAGCCCGTGGCTTTCCGGCCTGCAGCGTCATTCACCCAAGGAACAAGATGATGTATTTTTCCTCCATGTTGGGCAAATTGACTCCATCCTCGTGGGTTTTATGTGTCAGTCACAGCATGACAGGTGGCTGCCACTGGAGGTGAGAAGCAGAAAGGAGAGGAGAGAGAGGGAGGAGAAGTACTAGTAATAGAAGTAATCTGAGATGCTGATCAGGACGGCCCTTGCAGGATCCCATGTGCCGCTTTTCTCTTCGCTCTGATGGGCGTCTGTGACCTGCTCCAAAGCACAAGCCAGGCCATTTGTACTGATTAAGGTCACATATAGGACCCTGGCCAGCCCCACCCAGGACCAAGGAAGGAGGCAGGGCATGGTCCCCTCTGCACAAGGGTGTATGGAGACCTCCAGGTCCACAGGGGGCACAGCACTCCATGGTCAGAGCCCCGGATGCTTAGAATGGCCTGCTAAGGCTTGGCATGGGATAGCTGGGTCAGGACTGTGTAATCCATAAACTTGAAAAGGAAGATTCAGTCAAATACCAGCATGAGTGCTCTCCCTCACCTGCAGGAACTTAGCACTGCATCCCATTGCCAAGAGTGAGCTCCTGCCTACAGAGGGCTTTGTACAAGGTACTCGCGTCCACACCAAGCCAAAGGATACTCGGATTCCTTTACCCTGGAGTTGAGTTGAGGCCAGCCCACCAACTCTGTCCTCGGCCAGGCCAAAACTCCATGGACAACTCCTAAAGACCCCTCTCTGGCTCAGAATCTGAATTTCTAGATGTACAGAAAAAGTAAAGAACACCTATTCTTCAAGAACAGTGCTGCCTGGCATAGTGGCAGCACCTGTAATCCCAGCAGCTGGGAGGCTGAAGCAGGAGGATTGCTTATAGCCAGGAGTTTAAGGTCAGCCTGAAGAGCCTACCAAGACCCTGGCTCCAAAATAAAGAAACCAAAAACAGTGCTGAGAGGCAAGTTAGGGCAGGTCCTTAAGGGTTAGTTCACCTTCCAAAGATTCTCAGTGGCACTATGTATGAGTACATGTCACATTCTAGACCTCTCTGTTTTCCAGGCCAGCTAAACAAAGATGTGACCTATGCACAGATGTTCTCCTTCCTGAACTGCCTACAGGTGAGCCCAGCTGGCTCTAAGGCTGCATCACACACGCGCACATGCACACACAGGCACACACGGGCACACATGGGCACACAGGCACACACAGGCACACACAAGCAAGTGCACACATCTGTTACCCAGCGCTGTTCTTTGATCACAGTGTGTTTTCCCGCCCTTAGCTCAGCCCCTGCCATGGCTGGATGACCTCCAACAAGACACTCCGGACTCTCACCTCCGAGGTAGGCCTGTCCCCAGCCTCTGGACCACATCTTTGGTCATTCTTTATACATCTGTTGCAGTTTTTATTGGGGACAGGTTCCTGGTGGCATGGTAGTCCCCAAGATGTTAAATAGCAAAATCAAGCCAGGGTGTACAAGGAGCCTAGAGATCTGGGGGAACCCAGCCTCCTTCTGCTTTGCTCTGTGTCTGTCTCTCCTGTTTGTGTCTGTCTGTCCTATACATGCACACACATGTACACACACACGTATTCATGCACATGAACACATGCATATGCACACACACACACACACACACACACACACACACTGTGCAGCCTGTAGAAGTGCAGAAAGCAGAGCTGAGCAGGTTCAGCCCTGCATGTACCTGGGCTCCCTCAGGTAAATGAGGATCTCCTCATGCCTCCACTGTTCAAGCAAAATGGTTTGCACTTCTTTTACAAATCATGAAGATTCTGTCTTCAAAAGATTTACTGGATGTTTAAATGTGCAGTTTAAAAACTTAGAGAACATAAGAACAACAAAAATCCACCCAAAACATTACATGCATATGTACGTTCAGTGTGCTCCGTACAGACAGGTACATTTGGTTTTTCCCCTTCGCAGCATGAAAATACACATCCAAGTCCTCTCCTATGCACCTCAAATTTGACAGATCTCCGTGTTGTAACATAACCTTTTTAAGGAGCATGGTGTGTGAATGCGCCATGATTCATTCAACCCTTCGTGTTAGACGTACCTGTTGTTTTCAGTCCTTTGCTATGATAAACAGCACTGCGATGAACTATCACACACTTAAAGATGGATGCATCTGTGTACATCTCTAGCTCCTTAGGATACATTTTTATAAGCACTGATGGGGTCAAAACATAGTTCCAGGCTTAAGGATTTGATCCATGCTGCCAAACTGTTATCTAAAACGATAAAATTAATCAACATTCTCACCTATTCCTGCCAACACACGATATTAAGGCTTCTTTGCCGATTTGCCAGAGAAGTAGTATCTTGTTATTTAAATTTGTCCTGATTTGATTCCTAATGAAAGTTCACATGTTTCATAAGTTTATTGGTCACTTATCCATGCATGGCGTGGAATGTGTGGAGCTGGTCTCCACTCACAGTTTGGAGGGAGGAAGTTGGAGTGGGCGGGCCAGCATGGACTTCTTGGTCCACATGAGTCGCCTCCTGGAAGCCAAGGTCTAAGCACCACAGAATTCTCCGTTGCCTTCCTCCACAGAGAGCACAGCAGCTCTCCGACACACTGAAGAAAATTGCAGCCAGAAAGAAGTTTGCAAACTTCGACCTTCTCTACATGGACTTTGCAGAAAGTAAGTCACTTGTTTTAGGTACAGATGGGGACAGGCACAGAAGCTAGCTTGTGGGGCATGTGGGGCCGTGCAGCGAGCAATGCTTGGGTGGGCAGGTTCTTGAGCCGATCCCAACACCAGTAATGACAAAAGGCAAAGATAAAGCCTGAGCACCGTCTAAGGAGCTTGGGACACGGCATCACCTCCCTGCTTCACCACCAGCTTAGAGCCTCTGAAGCCCGGGGCCAGCTGGAAGGAGCATCTGGCTGGCCAACTTCAGGCCAGTGGAATGCCGTCCCTTGTGTTTTAAGTACATAGTTACAGTGTTTACATGAGGATTCCATTCCTCATGGGGAGCTGCTCAGAGCCGGGGGCTCTTAATTCTTGTTACTTCCTTGTCCTCTCTTCCCTGGCCCCTCCCCCATCTCTTGGGCCCCTTTTCTTTTGCAAAAGATCTATATCCCCGTCTTCTATCATCTGTCTTTTATTTTGCTCTTTACAAATATGTTCTGGTTTCCTGTATAAGACTAAACATGTGATATTTAAGCTTATGTGTCTGAGAGTTCACTTAACATGGTCTCCAGGCACAGTGCTTGTCTTGCCAATGACTCAAGTTTGTGCATCTGTATGGTAGAGGTAGTTCTTACTCCACTGCACATAAATACAGAGCAATCTCCATACAGATTTCCACAGTGGTTGTACTAGTTTGCTTTCCCACCGGCAAAGTAGAAAGGTCGCTTTTGCCCCATAGCTTCACCAGCACTCATTATTGCTTGATTTCTTGGTGATGCCCATTCTTCCTGTGGTAAGGTAGAAGAGATGTTGAACTTTTTTTTCCATGTATGCGTTGGCCATTTGTAATTCTTCTGAGAAGTGTCTGTTCATTTAGTTGCCCATTTTTGGTTTGGATCTTATTTTGGGAGAGGGTCTAGGTTTTCTTTTGAGTTATTTATATTGTCAAGGGATTAGTCTTCTGTTCAAGGAGTAGTTCACAAATTTTTTTTTTCCAATTCCATGTGTTTGTTGTCTCTTCATGCTGTTGGTTATTTCCTTTGCTATGAGGAAGCTTTTCAATTTGATATGACCCCCATTTATTAATTCCAATATTTCTTGTGACGTTGCGGTTTTGTTTAGAAAATACTTGCCTATGCCTATGTCTTCAAGAGGTTTTCCTATCTTATCTTCCCAGAGATTCAGTATTTCAGATTTAACATCTAAGTCTTTTGTCCATCTTAATAAGTTGAGTGCATTGTGAGAGATCTGGGTTTGGGCTGAATTTTCTGCATGTACACAGCCACTTTTCTTACCATCATTCGTTCAAGATGCTGTTTCCTCCAGTGTTTGCTTTTGGCCCCTGTTCAAAGATCAGAGGGCTAGGGCCAGCCTGATGGCCCATCGGACTAAAGAGCCTGCTTAGGCAGAGCTCAGCGGCTGGGGTTCGATCCACAATGTGGCCATGCCAGTTCCACCCACAGGATGCACTGAGACAGCAATTGAGACTGGGCGTGGTGGCACGCGCCTGTAATCCCAGCCCTCGGGAGGCTGATAACAGGTGAATCACTAGGAGTCTAATCTATGTAGTGAGACCCTGTACACCCTGTAGACCCTGTCCTAAATACCAAATAGTAACAATAATAATAATAACAATAACAACAATAATAAAGAATCAGATGGTTGAAAGTGCCTGGGGACCTAATACCTTCTTGCTGCCTAGCAGTTCCTCCTTTCCCATATGCTAAATCTGGGGCTGGGGATGTGGCTCAGTGGTCTAAGCTCTTCCCTGGCAAGTGCAAGGTCCTGAGTTTAGGTACCACATGCAGTGCCAGCCCTCAGAATCCTAGGCATAGAGTGCTGACCCTGAGACAGGGTGTGGTAGTGCCTTCCTAATATCCCAATGCTGGGGAGGCTGAGACAGGAAGAACACTACAATTTTGAGCTGCATAGTGAGATGCTATACCAAATAAACAAATAAATAAAAACTTAAAACAATCTTTAAATCTTCCTGTGACAGAAATGAGGTCCATGGCAGAGCCTTGAATAGTGAAGCACTGGACAACCTAGGCTCTCAGCTGCTATGCAGATTCCCAGGGCCTACAGAAAAGGAGCTTGAACCTGAACCTGACCACAGTCTCTAAGAGGGGACCGAAGAATTGGTCTAGGGTGAAGTGAGCAAGGCATGCTCCAGCTTTCTGGGAACAGATTCTTTTTTGGTATTTTGTCCAAATACTCCAGGAACTGACAAAGAAACCAGTGTGGTGACCAAAGCTAGTGATTTAGCTTTTACCTCTTGACTCCACAAAGTATTATTTATTGATTGTAGTCTGCCCAGATTTATTTTCATTGCTAAGCAATTTTTCTACCAGAGAAAAGCCTCTCCCTGCACCCTGTTAATCTACTGCCAGCTGAGCTAATGCTAATGAAAAGCTTTAAGATGTGTGAGGACTGAAGATTTCTCATGTGGAGTTTATCGTCGCTGTCCCCTGCCCCCAGTCCCTGGCCCCAGCACCTGGGATGGAGCAGATGGCCACTGAGAATTATCAGATACTATATTAGCTGACACACTGCGCATTACTAGCCACAGAAATTCGATCCTAACATCTCTTCAACAGGACTCGTCTCTCCTAACTGGATTTCTTGCCTACGTGAGGCGCAGTTCTCTCATGGGAAGAGACATTTTGATAAATAACCTCTCATTTAAATGCAAAGCCGAAGACCGACTAATGAAATCCTGGTGTAAACAGATGCACCACCAGGTGATCTTTGATCATCGCCAAGCTTGAATACAGACAAAGTTATTAAAAATATGATAATGTCTAACCTTCACATGGGACTCTTTATTCCCCAGAGTGACATCCATCCCTGTCATTTATGATCCCTAGCACTGCAACAGCCCTCGGACACTCTATGGCCTCCCCTTTCTACACGTGGGTGTGGGACATCCACCTCTACTTAGCAAATATCTATAGTGATTGTGCAATTGGAGCCGTCCTCATAAATGTTGTGCTTAGTACACAGCCAGTGCCAAGGAAGAGAAACAGCCTGGAGCCCTTGTGATTCTGGCTAAGAAAAACCAGTACTACCTAGCTTCCTTAAAAAGCAGAATCCCTTGCCCCTCCCCGATCCACATAATCAGACTCTGCACTGCACCACAACCTGCAGATCATCTCGGTGCCCACCAGAGTTCAGTTGAGAAGCTCACTGATGCCCCACAGCTAAAAGCTTCCTTGCTCTGACACCAGATTTTTGCTGAGTCCTCTCTGTGCCATGAGCTGTGTAAACACTGGGAATATAAATGTCAGCCAAACAGAATTCCCCCCCGTAGAGGGTATGGAGAGAAGAGCGTTAGCCTTGATGCAGCCCCAGCCAGCATCCCACTGATGACCTGGTGGCGGGGAAAGGAGCCCTTTCCTGTCCTCACAGCACAATAAATGCAGTTCAACAGCAAAAAGCTGGGTTAGATTGAAGTGGACCTTCTAACCAACATGGCCACAACCTGCCGAGTATTGCCCCTGCTGGTAGGTTTCCATTAGCAATTCAAGATCCCTCCTGTTGACTCTCCATTTGTTTTAACTGTTTGTTAATCAGTGTGGTCAGGCTTGGTAGGCACACTTATAACTGCAGCACTCTGGGAATCTGAAGCAAGAGGATTGCAAGTTCCAGCCCAGCCTGGGCAGCTAAGTAATTTAGTGGGACTCTATCTGAAATTTTTTTAAAAAAATAAAATTTAAAATTTAAAAGGGCTTGGCTGAGGGCAATCCAGAGAGAGAGAGAGAGAGAGAGAGAGAGAGAGAGAGAGAG
>NDGN011416958.1:0-10607 GCA_002564285.1 Tympanoctomys barrerae
AAAAAAAAAAGAAAGAAAGAAAGAAAGAAAGAAAGAAAGAAAGAAAGAAAGAAAAGAAAAAAGGATGGAATAGAACAGTGCCTGGCATGTAATAATGCTCAATAAAATTGATATGGTGAAAGGGGGATAAAGCTCAAGGCAAAGTATCATATATATAGTGACTTGAAAATATTAAGAAAATCATGTCACATGTGGCAGAATAAATCGAAATCATGAAAGTAGATGGTAAAAAGGATGCTTGGCAGACAGACTTAAGTAAAAGTACTTTAGCTAACTATCAGAAGGTTCTAGGCATATGGGGTATCAAGGGTAAAGACAAATTGTAAAGCAGAAGCAGGAGCAGGGCTGAGGAGAAGAAAACCTCTCACCTCCGCTATCAAAGCAGCTCATCACTTCAAGGACCCACTGGTCTCGGCTGTTCCCGCACACACTCTGGGAATGAAGCTCGAACCTACAAGAAGAAAAACCAGATAAGGAAAAGAACAAAAGAAAGAAAGATGGGGAAAGGATACTTTTATGCACATATACAGGATAGCTTGGATGACTGACTGTACTGCTGATTTCTGCTGGGCTACTAAATGGAGAAATTAATGCTTTTTTTTTTTTAATTTCTTACAACTTTTTAAAACCAAATTTGCAAGCTTGTTTCTGCTAATCTAAACAGCTAATCTGAGGACAATATACAATACAACAACCATTTTTGAATTCCTATGATTTTATTTAGTGAAATTCTGTATCTTTTTTTTTTTTTTTTTTACTATGTTGTAGTCTNTTTAAAAATTAGAAAAATTAAAAAGAAAATTCAGTTCTCAGCTACAGCTTCAGCTTCCCTTCTCCAGGTTTCCTCATTCACAGGGATGAAGTCACACCACGAAAGTCATGCGTGGACGAACTGGGAAAGTCCCAGGTAAGTGAAACAGAAAGGAGACTGTGATTACCCGAAAAGAGAACCCAGAGAGCGCGCCTGGCCCACCTGGAGAGATTCGGGGGGCCAGAGGAGCTGGCGTTCCTGGGTGGTGAAAGACACTACCTGATGTACATCGGACAGCGATGGTAGATTTTTCCATATTTTCGGAAATGATCCATGAATTGTTTCCTCGCATGAAAGTCAGAAGATATTGTTTTACTACAGTGACAGCTTCCAGCGACACTACCCTCGTTGCCATCACCTGAACGGAGTAGAGGTGTTCAGTACAGATCTTCAGCCCTAGGATTCCTCTCCCGCCACGCCTCGTTACTTAGCCCACTTAGCCTCCAAGGCACGGTCACAGTGCACCCTTTTTTCCTAGACCCCAGGATCCGCCAGGCCCGCACGATCCAGAAATCCCGGTCTCTGTCCTCGAACCAGGCCGCCCCCTCTCCCCTCCCAGATTGCGCGGCGGCCGCCCCGACCCTCGTGCGCCCCATCCCTCACGGCCCGGCCCCGGCCGCCCCGGCTCACCTGGCAGAGTCACCTGCGCCAGCAGCAGGAGCAGGGCGCGGGGCGGAAGTCCCCATCCCCGTCTCATCTCCGGGCACCTCGGAGTCTGGAGGACAGGGAGTGCGACGCGCCGCTGATTTCTCAGAGGCTCCCGCTTCTGTCTCGGCTCGCAAGTTCTGGAGGAGACTCGGCCGGGCCGGGGGCGCGCGGAGACGCCGTCCTCCAGCCCCGAGCTCGCGCCATCCGGAGCCGAACCGAACCGCCGAGCCCGCGCCGCTGTCCCCCGCCCCCGCGGTAGGGAAAGCCCAGCAGGCGGAGCTGCTTCCTCCGCGCTGGCCCCGACTCTGGGCTCCGTCCAGGGGGTAGCAAGAATGTCCCGCAAAACCGAAAGAAAACTCTGGCTGCGAGGGAGGCGAGTCGGGGCGCCCCCGAGGGAGGTCCCGGCCGGGGCTGCGGTGCCAGCCCCTCCGGCCGCGCGGCCGCCCGCGGACCTGTGAAATGGGGGACAGCACACCCTCTGGACACCCGTTCCTGCTTCAGGACGTTCTCGCTTCCCGGGGCGCCTCGAAGGCGTTGCTGCCCAGTCACATGGCCAAGGTGGAATAACCAGGCGTGGGCGTCTAGCGGCTTGTGCCAGCGGAACCGCCTGCCCAGCGTCGGGGCGCCACCTGCCCAGCCTCGGGGCTTGACCGCCAGGAGGCACGGGGCTCTGGGCCTGACGTCACAGCCGCCCCCGAGGTATTTACCTTCGAAAGTGGTGACGGCTGCTGGTACCGGAGTAGTGCAGTGTCCGGAGGGGTTAGGTCTCCTGCGGTTCACGCCAAACGGACCCAAAACCAAGGGGTCCAAAACTCAACCCTCCTCACCAACCCCTTCATGTAGGATTAACCCTACTTCATCAATACCCTTAGGTCTAACCCTACTGTTCAGGGATTTGGGTCCTCAAATTTTGAGTTCAAATATATCATTTCACTCCTGAATACTTATCTTCAACCCTAATTGCACTCCAGACCTCCATTCTTACCCCAGCACTCCCATTTTCTTCTCTGAAAATCCTTTCCTTTGCTTCCAATGCACTTCTATAGCACACCCTAAGCGACCCTGACCCACGCCCTCCCTACTTAGTGACAGCCCTGAAGTTTCTCACCACTACCTTGTCCCTCACCATATATCCCTTCCTCTGCTCAGTCTGGGCCAGACCCTGTGCCCCTGAAGACATGGAGTTTGTGTCTGGATACCGGGATGAGTTCCTTGATTTTGCTGCTCTCCTCTTTGGCTGGTTTCACAAGTTTGTGGCAGAGCGGGGGCCAGTGGGAGTCAGCCTTGAGGGTCGATGGCGACAGCTGGAAGCTCAGATCAAAAGGCTGCCCCAGGACCCTGCCCTCTGGGTGCTCCATGTCCTGCCCAACCATAGTGTGGGCATCAGCTTGGGCCAAGGAGCAGAGCCAGGACCTGGATCTGGGCTGGGGGCTGGCAGGCTTCTGGGAGATGAGCCTCCACTCCGCCTTCGAGACCTGAACCCCTTTGTGAGCTTTGTCAGCCTAGAGGATGGGGAGGAANGAAGAAGAGAATGGAGAGAAGACAAGGAGGACAGAGAAGGTTGATGGTGAGAATGGGGAGCCAGCCTCTACCAGCAGGGAATCACCCCAGGAAGCAAAACCTCCAGTGGAGCTAGGGGAGACTGGGCAGGAAGCACGTGGTGAGGATGGCTGCCCAGAGGACAAAGTGGAGAACCAAATGGCACATGAGAAAAGGCAGGGATGGAGGAGTGGTAAGAACCCACGGCGGGCCCTGCCCTACCCCTGCCCTACCCATGCCATACCCTTGCCCTACCCCTGCCCTACCCCCTGCCCCACAATCCACTCCCTGAAGCTTTTCCTTGCTGCTCAGACCCCAGCTAGGAGGCATGGATTGGTAGCTTTCAGTCTAGCCTGACCCAGAAAGGTGTTTTCATTGACTATTTTGGGGGTTGGGGATATTTTGGAGGTTATTTGTTTTCCTGGACAAGATCTCACTATGTAGCCAGGCCGGCCTCAAATTCATGGTGATCCTACTGCCTCGGCCTCCTGAGTACTGGGATTACAGGTGTGCATCTACAATATCTGGTTCAGTGTTTGCTTTTTAATTGAGTTGATGTCTAAACATTGAAAGAAAACTAAGCATAGTGTCAGGTGCCTATAATACCAACATTCTGAGAATCTAAGGCAAGCAAATCACATTTGGGGCCCAGCTTGGACAATTTAGTAACTTACTGACACTTTGTCCCTCAGTAAATAAATAGTCGGGTGTGGTGGTACATGACAGTAATCCCAGCACTCAGGAGTCTGAGGGAGGAGAATCAACCAGCATTCAAGGCCAGCCCGGGCTACATAGTGAGTTTAGTTTAAGGTCAGCCTGCACTACAAAGCAAGACTCTTGTCTCAAAAAAAACCAAGGGGGGTGGGTGGTACATAAATAAAGGCTGAGAATGTAGCTCAGTGTGAAAGCCCTGGGTTCAATCTTCAGTAACACAGAAGGAAAGAAGGTAGGTTGGAGAAGGAAAAAAAAATCCAAAAGTCTGGGTTTTTACACCTTCTCAAGAAAAATCTAAAATTCGAAAATCTCATCTACGATTCTGCGTGCAGCAAATTCTGGTACTATATAGCAGCACCAGGGGTGCCCCTCCCTCCAGTCCCTTTACTCACTGAGTTTTTTTGCCTAGCTCCTGTAGGGTGCTCCAACCATCTTTATCCCCTGCTCTCTCCCACCTCAGAGGCTGGCCCCCTGCACCTTTCCTGCCTCCTGCTGGTGACAGATGAGTATGGTACCATCTTGGGCATTGATCTACTAATGGATAGAGCCCAGGGAAGCACAGACCTGGGCTCAGGAACTGAGAATCTGGCTCCTCGGGCCTATACTCTCCTCTGCCACAGCATGGCCTGCCCCATGGGCTCTGGGGACCCCCGAAAGCCCCGACAGCTTACTGTGGGAGATGCCCAGCTGCATCGGTACAAAAATCTTGCTAATGGAGGGTGGGCATGCCTGGGGCCTGAATTCTGAAGCATCTCAGACTAATGTCATCTCCACTCCCATTCAGAGAGCTGGAGAGCCTGGTTTCAAGACTGAAAGTGAAATTGACAAAGACCCCAATGCGCACATGGGGTCCTCGGCCAGGCTTTACCTTTGCCTCTCTTCGAGCTCGAACCTGTCATGTGTGTCACAAGCACAGCTTTGAGGTGAAGCTGACACCTTGGTAAGCAGTCCACATAGACAGAATCAAAGGGAGATCCCAACAGTCAGGCAAACAGCAAAAGCGAGGCAGGCTGGTGGGAGGCACGGCACACAGATAGAGGAAGAAGGGCAAAGGAGGTAACATGAAGATGAAGAAACAACACACAAGCTATTACAAGCAGTTACAGGGTATAAAACAAACAGGCTAAGTGACAAATGGCAGCTGCAAAGCAGATGGAAGGCCAACAGGGCCTACAGAGGTTAACACTGTGCCCCACAGCCCCCAGTGTGGTGCTGTCTTGTACTGTGGAGAGGCTTGTCTCCGGATGGACTGGCGGCGGTGCCCAGATGATGTGAGCCACCGATTTTGGTGTCCAAAGCTTGCAGCCTTCATGGAGCGGGCAGGGGAACTGGCAACTCTGCCTTTTACCTATACTGCAGGTACTGTAAGGATGCAGGTTGGGGGGAGGGGACCCTGGGACCAGGTCTTAAAAACATGGGCCTGGGTTTCTGGGAACAATGTCCTGAGACTGAAGACTAAATATTTTTGGTGGGAGTCTAGATGGTTGGAAATAGGACTTGGTCCTAGCTGTTTGGGTCTAGGGGCCAGACCTCTGAGGCCGCAGACAGGGTCTCTAAGGTAGATGACTGGGTGCTTGGGTTTCTAAGAGCACTCAGGTTACTTGGGCTAGGCATTCAGGTGCTTGCTTTCTGGCTGCACGACTAACTGGCTGTGTGCCTTAAACGCATCCATCATTTTACTGCTTGGATCGTCAGCTATTAAAAAAGGGGGGCTAAGCAGGGGAGAACCAAGCAAATGTAAATTTGTTACAATGGTCACATGGGCCTGCAGACACTCAAACATGGTAGTTCCCTCTGACAAGACCCAGACTCAGTCATAAGGCCTTGGTGGGAGCAGCTAAGGGGAAGTAAATCTTGAGGCCTAGCCACGCAGTCCTTAGCCCTCCCCCTCCTCCTTCTCCAGAAGTGACCAGTGAAACCTTTAACAAGGAAGCCTTCCTGGCTTCTCGAGGCCTCACTCGTGGCTACTGGACCCAGATCAGCATGCTGATTCCAGGGTCTGGTAACCCCAGGACCCTCCAGAGCAGCTTGCCATCCCTCAGCCTTCTCAGCGGTACGTAAGCCTCTTTTTAGACATGACCCTTTTGGCCTGGAGGGAAGGACTGGGGGAAAAGCTGTCCATGTATCAGATAAGCCCTCCATATATGAGCCAAATCTTTACCAACACCTCAAGGCCAGTTCAAGCCTTTCCTCAGCCCTCAAAGAAATCACTTCTACTTTCCCATCCAGGAGTTTTAGTCATAAGCAAGCCCCCACACCTCTTCCTGCATCTCCCAGCCCTCTCGGGAAACATAGCTCCTTTAAGAGAGAGAAGTGGGGTTTTTTCCTAACCCCAAGTTCCTCTTCTCTTTCAATCCTCCAGGAGATCCCTACCAACTTCTCCAAGGGGATGGGCCTGCCCTGATGCCTCCAGTGCCCTCGGATCCACCTAGGGGCCCCTTTGGTGAGCTGGAGGGATCCTGATGAAGCAATAAAGTGACTAGGGCTAGAAGCCTCAGTGGCTGAGAAAAGGAAAGGTCATTAGACCAGACAGAATGGGGTCCAGGCCTGGGACCTGGGTTTCCCAGTAACCCACTCTCACCAGGCTCATGGAAGGATTACTACACATGGCGAGGCCTCAGTCTCGACTCCCCCATGGCTGTGCTTCTCACCTACCCGCTGACTGTGTACTATGTCATCACACACCTGGTGCCCCAGTCCTGTAAGTAACAGGGTATAATGGGGGGGATGAAGAGAGGGTACCCCATTATCCCTTATTCCCCATTATCCCTTAGGGGGATGAAGGGAGGGGGAGCAAAAGACATCATAATTTTAAAGACCTGGCTTCCTGCCAGTCCCTGAGCTCAACATCCAGAACAAGCAGTCACTGAAGATCCATGTGGTAGAGGCGGGGAAGGAGTTTGACCTTGTCATGGTGTTTTGGGTAAGTATCTCCAGGCCTAGAGATGGGGCACGGGGGGGGGGGGAGACATAGGGTGGGACCCAGACCTGCTCTTCTCCCTGTCCCTTAGGAGCTCTTGGTCCTGCTCCCCCATGTGGCCCTAGAGCTGCAGTTTGTGGGTGATGACCTGCCCCTCGAGAATGACCAGCAGCATTTTACCCTGCAGCGGGTGAGAGTGGAGGGAGCCCTACTCTTCTGCCCTCATACCTCTGCTGACCTCATGGTGGGACCTTGCCCTTCCTGTCCCCATTCCTTTGTCTTGCCTGCTGTATCCTCTCATACTCTAACTTCTGGTGGCTTTCACACTGCATTCCTATCCCTACAGGACAGCCCTGAGGTATCTGTCCGTTCCAGCTCTGGAGTAGCAGCTCGGCTCAGTTCTGGGACTAAGGAGAAGGGGGGCCGCAGAGACCTTCAGATCAAGGTGTCGGCTAGGCCCTACCACCTGCTCCAGGGACCCAAGCCTGACCTAGTCATTGGTAAGAGTTTGGGGTTCAAGGGTCGGAATATGGGAAAGGTAGGAGAGGAGACCCTGGGACCCAGCATCTCCCTGCTCTTCCTAAACAGGATTTAACTCTGGATTTGGCCTCAAGGACACATGGCTGAGCTCTCTGCCTCGTTTACAGGTGGGCAATCTCACTTCCTGCCTATTCTAGTTCTTTCACCTCAGAGACTGGACTCTCCTCTTCCCATCAGTTGCCTCATAGATTTGGGGTTCACCCACGGGTCCTCTTGCCTTAGGCCTCATACTTTGCCTACACCCCAGCCCATCGTGGGGCCTCAGTTTTTAAGCCTGTGTGCTTTGGGGGAGTTAAGGACATATTTGGGGGCAGGATGCCCTCCAGGAGTACCTGAGGTTGCGCCCCCACCCCAGTCTCTCCGAGTGCCAGCCTTCTTCACAGAGAGTAGTGAATACGGCTGTGTGATGGATGACCAGACCATGGCAGTGGCCACAGGAGGAGGCACCAGCCTTCCACAACCCAACCCCTTTCGCTCCCCGTTTCGCCTCAGAGCGGCTGACAACTGTATGCCCTGGTAAGAGCACCGATCTTGTTTCCATTTGACCTATGACTTCTCTTACTTCTTGTGTTCTAAGAGGTCTTTGCTGTTCCAAGGTCCTCCTCAACGCAGCCCTACAATCCTCCTGATCTCTTCCCACTATTCACCAGCCTGGCTGGTGTGGACAACCCCAAGACACCCCTCTTTAGATCCAATTCCAAAATCTCCCCAACTCCTTGCCCTATCCCTAAAAAGGCTCTTCAGTCCTCCGGACTGCGTAGCCCAAAATCTAATCCCCATCCACCTGCACTCTGGAACAGAAACCCCGTCCCTTGGCGCTCGGCCCCGCCCTTAACCGCGCCCACACACCTGCGGCAGGTACTGCAACGCGTTCATCTTCCACCTGGTCTACAAACCTACGCAAGGCAATGGGGCCCGCCCGGCGCCCTGCCCGGAGCCCCCAGCTCCAACCCCCGCCGCTCCACCGGTCCCCACCCGAAGGCGCCGTGGAGAAAAGAAAACTGGGCGGGGGGCCCGGCGGCGGAAATGAATGCAGGATCTCTCCCACCCGACCCCTCCCAGTCCACCCCACCAGGGTGAGGAAAACACCCTAGGTGGAGAGGACGATTAGTTGGTGGAACCTGAAAAGATAAATAAAATAATTTGTTTGAAATCACTGAGTCATTGACCTGATTACACGCTCCTAAGGGGATCACTACAGTATACTGGAAAAATAAAGAAGGATTTAGGGATGATTTTCACTCCTTTCTCAAGGATTTTTTTTTCCTCCGAATGCCTTCAGGGCAGATTTGGCTGGCTTGAGTTGTGGGGATCAAACCACAGCAACCTGAGCCTAACTGCTTTGTTGAAGCAGCCACTTAGAACTGAACTAAGGGGCAGGCCCCCTTTCACTCCTTTCAATCCCTCTGACAGCCATCTGCTCTCAACTCAGCAATGGAGAGTCTAATCCTCCTCGGTAATCCCCAGACTGTTTTAATTTAATTGTCGGGTAAGTCATTTCCCAACCAAGTAATCCATGGGTGACCGCACCAAAGCAAAGAAAGACCGAGAAGCAGAAAGCAGCTTCTCACTATAGGGGTAGGAAAGCAGAGTGCCTACTTGCAGGGCACGGATCCTTTATTTTGGGTTCAGTGAAAGGCCCCAGCCGCCCAGCTTCACCTTCTCTCATTCTGCTTTCTAAGCACCTGCTGAGCATGTCTTCTGAAACTCACTCCAAGCCATCAGGTCGTGTCCAGTGCCACAGTAAATGGCAGTGTCTCATCTTCCACATTGCAGCCAAAGTATTCCTTATCAAACATGTTTGGAAATAGTCCTTCCCTGCCTAAATCCCTTCAATGACTTGTCTCTTAAAATCTTGAGTGTAGAATGGAGGTAGTGACTTCTGAGTCGCTAAGTACTAACTATATAGAAAAAGCAAGACAACAAAGAAACCTGTCCAACACCACTTTAACCAAGTCATCAAGATTAAGCAGGGAATAATACCAATTTTGTCATAAAGACACATTATTGTGGGTGTATAATGCCCACGATTATTCTTCAGACTATTTCTCTTCATGAATTTTCTTTTTTCCTATTTTGTTGAGACAGGATCTTTCTATGTAGCCTAGGCTGGCTTTGAACTCATGGTGCTGTAGGCAGCTGAATTAGATGGAAATATTATAGGCAGTCAGACAGGGCGAGGCCCTCAAGGAGACAATATGGAAGACAAGGTGACTTCGCAACTTTGGAAGAAACAGACACTCCAGCTTTGGGCCACCTCAAGAACAAAAGTAAACAAATGCAGCCACATACTTCCCTAGGGATGGGCATCAGTGATTAATATTCTAAATAGGTATCAAACACCTTGAAAGAACCCTAAAGAGTCACTAACTCAACCCCTAACAGGAAGGGACCCTGTACCATATTCATGCCCCTGTGCTACAGGACACATTTCCTCATTTGCTACTAGATTTAATCAATTTTACCTGATCAATGGTGCTTATAATCTCATGGGTTGATCATAGTTTTGTCCCACCTCATGCCCACCTAAGTAAGTTCCCATGTTCTCCATCACCTTAGACCCACCTCACATATGGTTTTACTCTATAAAAACTGGAAGAGACAGCCTCTTGGTGACCATTGGCTTGGGGCCCCCCTTTCTGTCCCTCTCAGACAGAAGCTTTCTTTCCCCCAATAAATATTCTGCTCATAATTTCTATTTGTTCCTAAAATTCATTCTTTGGTTTTAGAGAACACAAACTCATCCCAGGTACCTTTCAGGTTGGGAGTTTCATTTTTTTCCCCCTGTATCAGTGGCAATCCTCCTGCTTCATCCTCCTGAGTTTATCATATTAAACAATGAGTACTTAACAGAAAAAATATCCAAACAAAGTATTGAACTTTTAATATTTATTGAATGTTTATTAAGAAGCATCAAAATTTTCAGCATCAACTTTTTTGGTACACAAAGTCTAAAAAATAACAGAAAAAAATTTCCTATGTAAACTACACTGAGAATACCAGTAGAACTCTACAAAGAAAATAATCTTTACTTCAGGGCCACTGAGTTGGCACATTCCATACATGCATGCTTTCCTGGCCTTTATTATAGCACATATTTGACATCTGGTCTTGCTATTTTGTAACAAGATTCTTATTTATATTATACAATGTGTAGTTAACAGGAACATAAAAATCAGTAAAATAAAGTATTGGCTTGTGTAGCCAAGGGCAGGGACCTGGGGGCCGCACCGGCTCCACCCTGGGGTGCACTGAGCCAGCCACTAAATCTGGGTGTGGAGGTGCACACCTGTAATCCCAGAGCTGGGGAGGCTGAAAACAGGAGTATCACTATGAGTCTGAGCTGTGTAGTGAGACCTTTAACAAATAAATAAATAAATAAATAAATAAAGTATTGGGCTGGGAAAAGAGCTTGGTGGTCTAAGTGCCTGCTGG
>NDGN011416971.1:0-19507 GCA_002564285.1 Tympanoctomys barrerae
GCTCACCTTCTACTTCACTTTCCAATTTCCAAGTTTAAACAGGTATTTAAAGTTAATTCCATATTATCTGTATTACTTGTAAACAAAACAATGCATATTAGTTAGTATGTATTAATTTTGCGAGTCGTTTTTGCTCGTACTGCTGTAAAATATTTGGCATGCATCAGTACACCAGAAACAGCAAACTCAATTCTTGTGATAGCAGAATATGATTTATACTGATTTGTTTTCTGAATATTTTGAGGTAATTATCACTCTGTTATTTAGTTATGTTTTTATTGACAAAAGCACTCATGCTTGCAAAATATCATTGAGTCATATCCTTATTAGTAGAACACATGAATAAACGCTTTCACAGTAAATCTACTCACTGTTACTATGTGTGATATTATATTTACAATATATACAACTTCTCAGTAGTTTACTTATTTCGCAAATTTGGATTAATTTGGTTAATGAAAGGTAAACAACATGCAACATGTTGGTGAAAGTGAAATCATGTAAATATGTAGGTTAACATTTATCTTTCAACTGTCTGTTAGCTGACCAATATATTTACACTTATTTTTCCATGAAATACACAACACATTTAGAAAATGTAAACTACCTCTTTCATAATATTGAACTTTGGAATGCCAAAAGGAAAGAACAACTGGGATTGGGAAAGGAGAAAAAAAGAAAGGGAAAAATTATGTATGTATACACAGAAGATAGCTGAGGTATCTTCACCTAATTTCTTCCAGTTCATTGAAAGGAAGTTAATGCTTATATTGTTTGATCAATTTTACATATCTATATCTGGCAATCTGAGCAACTTTTTTTTTAAGAAAGGGTCTATAAGGTGTTCAGGGTCTCACTACTAGATCGGACATGTATTACAGCCTCCCAAGAGCTGGGCTTGCAGGTGTGCGCCAACATGTCTCAATAGTCATCTTGGTGTGCCCCAGGGGTGGGGCTGGCACAGAACGCCTGGGGATGGAACTCCTGACTGCTGCATCTGCCTAAGCAAGTGTTTTAATCCACTCAGCTATTTGGCTGGTCCTGAGCAACTACTTTGAAGATAACCATATATGATATAACAAACATTTCTTTTTCTTTTCTTTTTTTCTTTTTAAATAGTGCTTCAACTCATGACCTTGTTCCTGGTAGGCAGGTACTTTTCCATTGAACTGCATCCCCAGCCTAACAACCATTGTTAATCTCCTATCATCTTGTTTTGAAATTATTGTTTTTGTTTTATTATTCTCCTTAAAATAAAATAATATATACATACAGATATATTTCATATATAGTATTTAGTACAGGGTCTCCAGGTTCTCACTACACAGATTGGACTCATAGTGATCCTCTTGTTTTCAGCCTCCCAAATGCTGGGATTGCAGGAGTGAGCCACCATGCCCAGTCTCAATTTCAGTCTTAGTGCACCTCAGGAGTGGGGTCGACACAGCATGGAGGGGATGGAGCCCTGAACCTGCACCTGTCTGAGCAGGTGCTTTAATCCACTGAGCTATCTGGCCTGCCCTGTACATATATTTTTAATACTTCAGGTCTGGCCAAATAGCTCAGCATATTAAAGCCCCTGAAAGAAAACGCAGGGCCAAGAATTCCATACCCTGGCCTGCCATGCTGGCATCGCCCCTGGTGTCTGCTGAGATGGCAATTGAGACTGGGCGTGGTGGCGCATGCCTGTAATCCCAGCTCTTGGGAAGCTGTAAACAGGTGGATCACTATGAGTCTGATCTAGAGTGAGACCCTGAATACCCTGTAGACCCTTCCCTAAAATACAGGAAAAAAAACCCCAAAAAACAAATCCAAAAAATCTCTTCAAATGAAAATATTCATACTCTTTGAGACTGGCTTGTAAATGAAAAACAATTAATATTTATTAATTCAACCACTACTTTCTAGTAGAGTATATAACTGCTTGTGTCCTCCCAGTCATTTATCTCTTCCCTGATGAATTTAGTATGTTCTTTAGTTTAAAATAAGACATAGACATACATATCTTTTTGTCTGTCCCCACTGTAAAACTTGCATAGAATTTTTACAAAAGCATCTTCAAAATTTCTCAGTGTTGAAATGTTCTACAAGAAATATAAAACATGTACCTGAGTACTGGGATAGTCGGAACAGGAATTAAGATCAAAGTCACTTCCGAAGATGTAAGCTTTGGAGTATATGAAGCGCTGACTAAGGAGTTATTGAGAGTCTGCTGCACTTTTATCCACATAAAGATCTTGGCATGTTCATAAATCTATCATTATTGTACTATGACCTGTCCTAAAAATGAAATATTACTTTCTATAATATAAAATGTCAGTGTCATACTGCAAGCCTAAACAGAACAGAGAAAGAATCACATGGAAGAACTTTCATAAAATTTGAAATTCTAGACTACATTTTCATTAGGTTCCTTTTTATTTGCTTTATTTCCTGTATTGTGAATTATGTGTATGTATATAGAAACTTGGAATAAATTCCATATGTGACATGTCATAATACTACTAGATGGAAAAATAATACTGAACAATAAACTTGTAATAATTCTATGATATGTTACCTTCACATTTTCTATTAGTGTATCTGATATTAAATTTATATTCTTTAGATTAAAAGAGTCTATTTTTACTGAACTACAAAAATCACATGCTGACTACAGTAGTCTATCATTTACTGATAGTTCTTAGTGGATTAGTCATTTCACAGAAGATATTATTATAATATCTCTTCCTGGTAGTCTTTCTATACAAAAGCAGAGGTCAAAAACAACATATGCTTAAATGTTTTATGCATTAAAAATCACTGTATGGAAAAGTAAGTGGTAGAACTTGATAGGTTTTAGTGCATATTCATTTACCCTATGGTGATATTCCATTGAAATAAGGAATGAATTATTTTCCTACGCATTACTCTTTTAACAATAAATCAAAATGTATATTTAACTCAATATAGAAAAGTCAGCGTCTTTTAAACTATTCATTAATGACTATTTCCGTGTGCATGTGTGAGTTTGGGCTTCCTGATAGAGGAGATAGGGTGGGACTAAAGTGGCTAAATAACTGGGCAGAACCAATCAATTCCAAGATCCTAATCTCCTGACCCCATCTGAAGAGCAAACTTCTCAGGAGCTCTCCAATGATGTAGACACCCTAACAAAGATCCGCCAACACGAGGAGCCGCTATGGGGACTCCCCAGTAGCCCACCCCGTGCACTTTTATGTTTACTTTTTACCCTTTTCTCTTTGCTTTCTTCTGCAGAGCTGGTTCTTCCCTTACCCTTTCACTCCTTGTTTTCAAATCGACTTCTAACATCGATGTCACCTTTTCCTGTCCAATTCTTCAGACAGGTTAGACCTGAAATATTTCTGTTTGCGGAAGCATTTCTAGAGGAACTACCTGGAAACTTTCCCTCTTGACTCCTTTAAACCCCAATATTTCTGAAATAGAGATACTAATACCACATATTTAATAGCATACAAATAGTATGATTATCAGCTTTTATAATGAGGTATATGTAAATAGCATAATATGTGTTGTGGCTAGGAATGACGTCATTCTCAGGGCGACCACACACTTATTCCTGGATGCTGACATTCATGTCAGTCATTCAGTTCTGAAGCTTTTCTCTCTCCTCCCTGCTTTTGCTGCAACACACTCTATTATCTTGGCATTGACTGGTATACGACAAAGCAGAAGTCCTAGTAGGAAATCAGATATTCATTCTAGAAATAATTTATTAAGATTAGAATATAAATAACAAATTCACTCAAGAAAATATTCATGAAAAATGTTTTAAATTACATAAATTCTTTTTTATGTTATCAATATAATTATCAAGGTAATTCCTTATACCTTGATGTTTGAAATTAAATCTGTTTCTAATTCAAATTATTTTTTGTGACTCATATATGAAACTTATGGGGACAGAGCCCAACAATGTTTTAACAAACCTGATAGAAAATTATCCTCAGGAAGGTATAAATTGATACATTAAGGTTGCAGAGATTCCTGGGGTAAAAACGGTGTTACAGTTTATAAAAGCAATGTTAAATAAAGATTACTAACATATCCTGCAACTCAAATACTTATCATTTACTTAAAATTTCATATTTTAGAAATTTTGAAATATGAAACAATTGTTTTCTTTATCTAACTGGATGCACAGTAAATTTTATGAAAATGTTTTTTTCTCCTATCTAAATGAGGCTGTATATACTGTGACTATCAACTCCACACCCTACTACTTTTCTAATCTCTGTAACCAAAATTCTTAAATTCTTTTTTTTGTGTGTGTGGCCAGTTCAGCCCACTTGGGCACAGGACTGGTGCAGCATGTGGGACCAGGGATCTAACCATGATGGTTCCTGTGCTTGCCTAAGCTTACCTAAGCAAGTGCTTTGGTCTGCTGAGCTATCTTGCTGTCCTTGTAACCAAAATTCTACATTCTACTTCCATGACTTCTATTCTGTTAACTTCTCCTGCAAGTCAGCAACTGTAATATTTGTGACACTTGTGACATTTCATTGCCAGGTTTACAAAGAGGACATACAATTTCCTATCTGTTATACGAAAAATTAATAAAGATCACTAAGCATTTGGTGAATGTAAATTAAATTGGTATTGATATATCACCTCATGCCTTTCAAATTAGCTACTAACCTTAGACAAATATCACAAGTATTGTTGAGGTTATCTTAAAAAGAAAGAGAACCATTCACATTGTTGGCAAGAACATAAATTGATATACCCATTCTAGGAACGCATGTGGCTGCTCCTCAAAAGACTATAAGTTTAATTACCAGATTATTCATCAATCACACTTTGCAATATTTATTCAAAATATTTTGTCAGTATATCAAAAGATATCTAAAATACTGTATTTAGTGTAGAAGTCTAAGTAATTTATGAAATCACCCTAAGCATCCATAACAGATCTATGAATAGAAAGAAATGTCACATGCACACAGAACAATGGAATATTTTTCAGCCTGATAAAGAAAGAATTGTTGATATGTCTGACAACAATGATGGGATAAAATGTCTTACTTCAGTTTCTTCACAAATAGGCTATCAAAATGTGGGTTGGAACTGGCCTGATAGCTCAGCAGACTAAAGCTCTTGCTTAGGCAGAATACAGCAGCCAGGGTTCGACCCCAATCATTCCATGCTGAGACAGAAATTGAGACTGAGAATGGTGGTATGCACCTGCAAACCCAGCACTTGGGAGACTGAAAAGAGGAGAATCACTATGAGTCTGATCTATGTAGTGAGACCCTATAGATCCTGTTCTAAATATAGAAAAGAAAAAACATGTAGATCATGAAAATTGATAGCAACATCAGCCTGAAATTTGCTAAAAGTGAACATTTGTTTAACTTCCCTCTCAACCTGCTGAATGCGAACCCTTGTGCGTTTCATCCAGGAGCCTGTTGCTTCACCATCTCCAAGGGTCCCTCTTATTCTCTAAAAGCAAACTCCAGAACATGGGTGCAGATGCAAGTGATTTCTGTTTGGCATGTTTTTTCCAGGAGAAATAAAAAAGGGGAGAAAACAGAATAAAAGGGAGAAAGACTGGTAATAACAGAAGTTTCAGGTGGAATCTCAGCCTTAGATGGATCACAGGATCAAGTCTGAAGAAGCTCTTCATTATTTCTAGACTGTCGCTTCTCCCTTTGGGCCATAGTCCACCACTTCCTGGGAACCCCATGAGTTCTTGGCAAGGCAGCTCAGGCAGCAAGAAGCAGGCTTTTGAAGGAAGAAAGATGAAGCTTTGCACTTAAGGTGTACAGAACTTTGGATCCAGCTATGTGGAATTGGTAAAAAGATTGCAGTAAGACTAGGGTGGAGGAAAAGGTGCTCTCAATGTTCCTTACTAGTTTATTTTAAATACAGAAAGAGTTATATACTGGTCTGAGCCTTAGCCTTGGCTTTGCATCTAAAATTCAAATTATAGTTGTTTCAAAAACTTGAATAAGATAATATATAGGATACATTGTAGATATATCCAAGTATTGTAACTGTATATAAAATAGGATTAGAAATTTTTTTCCTTTAAAAAAATCTCTAAATAGGGGTCAGCCAGACAGCTCAGTGGACTAAAGCACCTTCTTAGGGAGAGGCAGGGACCGGGGTTCGATCCCCAGCATGCTGTGCTGGCCCTGCCCCCTGGGATGTGCTGAGATGGGAATGAGACTGGGTGTGCTGGTGTGTGCTTGTAATCCAGAGTTTGGGAGGCTGAAAACAGGAGGGTCACTACAATCCAATCTGTGTAGTGAAAACCTGTAGATTCTGTACTAACTACATAAGATAAAATATTTTAAAAATATATCTAAATAACTTGCTTCAGCTAACTCAAAGTAACTTAAAAATGGCACTAGGAAGTAACTTGGAAATATCTATTAAAACTATCAATAGATATGAATTAGTCCTTTCAGTTAAGAAAATTATCTTTAATGATTTATGATGTCAACCTTTTTATATTTGTTATTATATAAATCTATTTAATTTATCTGGCTTGTTAGGAATCTTTCAAATGTTTTAATGATCTCTGGCATCATATATCATGCTGGCCCCACCTACAGGCGTGCTGAGCCCAGGCATGCTGAGCCTGCCACCGAGAGCCAGCATAGTGGGACACGCCTATAATCCTAGTGCTGGGGAGGTTGAAAGCAGAGGGATCATCATGAATCTGAGCTGCATAGTGAGACCCTGTAAGAACCAAATACCTGAGAGAGAAAGAGAGAGAGAGAGAGAGAGAGATTTTCCCTTATTAAATTATAATTTCATATATTCTTTTTAAATTTAACAAAATATTTTATTTTAATGTTATATTTCTTATGATTAAACACCAAAATAATCAAAATATTGTTTAACTTCTATTGTAGTTTCTTTTTAAAAATAATATTTTATGAATTATTACTATGATCCATATCTGTTGTTTATAATAATCTACACCTTTAAATGGGTGATCTTGCTCTTTACAAGGGTTTTCTTTTTAGTTTTATGTACTTGGTACAGAATCTCAGTACTCAGTTTGGAGTCATAATGATCCTCCTGTTTTCAGCCTCCCCAGCACTGGGAATACAGGCCTGCACCACCACACCCAGTCTCGGCGGCCAGCCTAGCATGCCTTAGGTCAGCATGGGATGTGGTGCAGGGGTCAAACCCCAATCCTTGTGCTTACCTAAGCAGGTGCTTAGTTTGTTCAGCTATCTCCATGGCCCTTTATGAGGAGTTTTAGGTCTTCTTCATAGTGACTATTGTTAGAGGTTACCTATGGTGGAAATTCCTCTATGATAGGAACTATACTATAGAGGCATTATAGTTTATTTTTCTGCGAGCTTCCTTACCATTTTGGGTCTCCTTCATATATATGATGATTTATTACCGATGGCCCATCTTCCTCCCTACTCATTTCCACCATAATGATTGCCTTAACAATATTTAGATGAGATTCCAGGCCTTAGAAATTTGGGTATCAAGGTAAAGAGAACCACATAGTATTTAAATTTCTTATTGTGTAAAAAATACTGTCTAGGTGTCAATCTTTCATGTCCTCCTCCAGGGTGTCAAGGGTTAGTTAAGGTCTGCCATTCAAACTGTTACTGGGGTGGTGTATAGTCATAAGAAGTTTGCCATTTTTTCCTCTTTGATTCTCCCCAAACATCCTTGATGTACCCTGTAGATTTTAGCTGAGTGCAGAGAATTCACTGGTGAGCTCTGAGCAGGCTACTGGGGGTAGTGGAGCCACCGGTTCTTCCTGAATTATCATGTCTCCTCATTGAAACCAATTGAGTGAAGCCCTGAGCAAAAATAAAGGAATTAAATAAAAAAAAAATGAAATCTTGACTTCTTAAGGTTTGGAGATTTATTTTGTATGTTTTTCACCAAAGGACAAAAGCTATTCTACCCAGACTTGTACAAAGTATGAATTAACTTTATTCTACATGAGGAATTAATGAATCCCCTCAGGGCCTTCGTCCTTTCCTCCCACCCCTTTTCTATTTCCTTAAGTGTCATCCTCCACTGCTTCTCTCACCATCTTGGCAATATATTAGCCTGGACAAACACACATCCAGACAGATTATTATACCCTGTTCAATGCCTAATTTTGCCTGAATACCAGCATGAAAGCTTAAATCCCTAATGTTTGTACAAGCTCATTTTCTATGTATCTTAATATTTCTATTTTCCTCAAACCTTGAATCCTATAACATTCAGTCACATTCAGGATATTTACCTGCTTTTTTTAGCATCCTGATTATTCCAAAATCATCACACACGATTTCTTCATTATTATTCCACCAGAAACCATATATGTCTACTTGTATAGGTTTATATTCTCTTCCATGTCATTACATTAAACTTGCATTTCTATTCAGCTCTAATTTCAATAATATGTTATTCTCTTTCTTCAATTTTATGCAAAGTATAGATTGTCTGTTTGTCACTCTCTATTGGCCCTCCTTTTTCTAATTCTTTCATTTGGGTTTAGAAGAATCCAAAATTTGAAACATATTGTAATTAACCCATTAAAAGCAAGTAGTACAACCTTTATCACTGCCAATTTATTTCCATAGAAATCTGACATCTCTCTGATGCTAAACTTGTTTTCAGAAAAAGTTATTACTAATCATCATAGCTTACATAATATACTCCAAGTAAAGCATCTTCTTATCATGAGAGTAGTTGTCATCTATTTATACCATAAACAGAATTTCTTAATTTTGAGCATGTATGTTAGCATTTAGCAATAAAAAAATCTACCCTTTTCCAAATTGTCCAATTTTAAACATCTGTTTTGGTTTTCTTTAAAAGTGGTTGTTCAGTGTCATTCTCTTAAGTATTGGATATAATCAGATTTTATTTTACACCCTTTGTTCTTTAGGGTCTATAAATTCTCCCCTGTAATATCACATTTTTTGCAAGTAGAATTTCTATTATTTTCTTCTGATATCATTTGTATAATATTTATAATACCAGGTTTTCTTAAAATCCAAAGCCTCTATTATATGTGCTAAATAAAAGCATTTTTTTCTCCTCTGTTCTTAGCATGAATTTGTTGAGTAAACATTTAAGATAAATGTATAGGCCACCATTAAGCATATTGTAGTCAACCTCAATATCATTAACATGTAGCTCATGAGATCTTCCATTTATACCACCCATCATGAATTCATATAACATAGCCATCCCCACAGGTTCATTAAGGTAAAAATATAATGACATTGCTAAATCCCTCCTTCCTTCTCTCTACAGCAAATCTATAATGAAGAGTTGTAGACATGCCCCAAGTGTAGACTTTGTCTTCTCTTTCATGCATTACACCCACCACAGTGTATTCTTTCTCACTGCACCTCTCAATACATCCCCAAATATTCTCTTGTGCATTTGTCATCTTGTCTCCTTCACCTGTCAACATACACATATCACTGAATGAGCCTGAAGAAAAATAGAGCGCATTGATTTCTTTTAACACCATAATCTCTTGTCTCAAATATTCTTTCTCTATTGCCTGGGCATGTTATTGACTTTCCACATGAAATTCAATAAACCATTTTAGATATCTATTACATAACCTACACTGTTCATCCAATTCTATACATATTATTTAAATCCCTTTACATTAATGTATTCAAAAAGGAAAAAAAATCAATGAAATTGGGCCCATCTTTCCACCTATAAACTTATATGAAATTATACTAGCGTTCTCCTTACATTTTCTTATAGCTAAAGCGGTATCTGTCTTCTCACCAAAAGTTTGTGTATTTAATTTTTGATCAATTTTGTATGTTTATATATTGAAATCTGAAAAACTACTTCGAAGATAACAGAATGCAATATAATAACCATTGTCAATTTCCTACTATTTTGCTTTGTAATTCTGTGTCTCATTTATATATGTTTTTTCTCTTTAAAATAAAAAGATAATGCTGCTTTTCTGTTCTAAATTATAAAAATTCTTATGTTGTATAAAATCTGAGGTTCTTCTCGAACATTTTTTTAATGTATTTGGTATGGGGTCTCACTACACAGCTCAGACTTATAAGGATCCTCCTGTTTTCACCCTCCTCAGCGCTGGGATTACAGGAGTGCACCATCATGCTTGGTCTTAGTGGCAGGCTCAGCGTGCCCTGCGGGGTGGCCATGCAGAACGTGGTGTAACTGACATGTGAGTAGTGCTCCTTCCTGGTAAGGAGCCAGGTAGCCTTCCATAACTAGATAGGATTGTCCACTACAGCTTGCCTGCTCCGCAGTCTACCCTTAGGAACTCCTCCATATTCACATATGCTCTCGCCCTATCACCTTCCAATTACAAGTGTCCTTTTAGTCTTTTTCTTTTTAGCTTTGTTGTTGCATAGCTGACAACAGAAAATAATAGCCCTTATTTAGTGTGAACATATGTATACACTCATAATCTCATGAGTATTGACAAGGTACAGAATATATCCATCACTTCAAATATTTCCTTAAATTCTCTTGTGTGATTATTGATGTGGTGATAATACCAACCATATGTTCTATCCTCTTAGCATAATTTAAGGGACATAATACTATGTTGATAACTATATGCACTGTGCTATACAATAAATCTTAGGAATTTAAAGATCTTCCACAAAAGAAAATTTGTATCTGTGGGGAAAATGATACCCTATGCATCCCATTCCCCAGGCCTTGGGAGCCGCTGCACATTTATCAGGTTGATTATTTTCTATATCTTCTGTCAATGAGATCATGCAATGTTTGCTCTTCTGTGATTGCATTACTATATTTCATTTAGCACACTGTCCTTTAATTTCATCCATGCTGTCACAAATCAAAAATTGTATTCTTATTTAAAGATGCATAATATTCTATCAGGTGTACATACCATAGTTTTGGCCAAATTGGAAGCCCTATAACTGTTAGTAGGAAAATAGAGTGGAGAATTTACTAGGAAAGTAGTTTTGGAGATCTTAAGAAATTCTGAAGTACAGTAATATAACATCACCCAAACTCTTGAATAATCACTATCTTTTACTGCATTATTCTGCAGATTTATCTGCTATTGATATGCTTTATTTACTAGCATACAAAAGGTTCCACAGGCAATAGCTTTGTCTTTTCAGACTCACAGTTCAAAGTAACTTTCTCAGAAAGACCTACCATACACAGTACTTTTCATTAGTCAAATTTATCATTAGGTAAGAGTACTTTATCTAAGTCATTTCCTCTCATGTACCTTAATAAATTATTTCATAATATTTATAGAAATAACCATTACTTGTTTCCTTGTGGTTGTTTGCTATAGTCTCTAAACTGTAATTTGACTTTTGTATAAGCTACTTTTCTATCAGCATTCAATACAGTACATGTCATAACATAAGTCTTAATAAAGGATAGTTATATATAATATGATAGTAATAGTTATTTGAGTATATGTAATTAATACATAATTGTGAAAGTGAGCATCACACTTAAAATTATATCTTATCTTTCTGATTCCATGATTATATTTTTCTTTTAGCATATTGCTTATCTTCAGTGATTTTCCAAAATTAACCTATTTAATTTATCTATTTGTATTTATTGCCTTTAGGTGTGGTTAAAAAAATCCATTTTTTAACCTAATGGCCTTCATGTATATTACTTTAGTTCAATCTAGAGATTGTTTGAAATCCCTTTGAATTTTTCAAGGAACTTTATAATTTACATTGCAGTTCTTTATAAAACATTTCCATAATTTTATATAATAAATTATCCTGTAAAGATTTATTAATCTCTGCTCTACAATGCTTACATTTCCATAAAGATTATTGCAAATGTTTTATTTATACGTATGTGATTAGCATTGAAATAAGCTAAAGTACCAACAATATAATTGAGCATACCAGTAAAATTGCTGGTACTTTTCAGGAACAGAATTTTCCCTATTGACTTTCTATTGCCCATAGTGGCAGAAATAACAGGATAATCAGTCATCCACACCTACAATCATGTTTTGTATTTTAAGAAAAGGGGAAATAGATCTTTCAAATAAACCTCACTAAGAAAAACTCAATTGGAAAGAACTTTTGACTCTTGGAAGAAGATCAAGTTGAGTCTCAGATGGAACCTTGGGAATGAAGAACTTCTGAAGCTCCTGCAGCTTCTCAAAAAAATAGAAGAATCAGGCCAGGTCCTGAAGACATTCTAGACCACTGGCAAAGCTGACCTGAAGAATACCCTTCCAAGAGGAACAGGAATGCAAAGTAATATACTCATGTTCTTGTGGTAAGGTGAACTCCATGAAAGAAGGCTACGCCAACAAATTATGTGTGCTCCTAAATGCACATAGGTATTCACAAAGTCAAATTAACCCTAGATATAATAAAATAAGAATGGGATTAACAACAAGTAAAATACTTTAGAAGTTCAGAATTTCTTGTTTCTATTTCATTTTTAAACTATTCTTCAAGGCAAGCTTGCCTGTGGATATTTACACAGCGTCTGTTGGCTCCCATTCAAGGTCCTGGTGCTCATAGCTCCACTAAGGGCAATTTATTTGAAAGTAAAATTCAAAGATGGTTTATGAAGTATTTTAAAATGCCTATGAAGACATAAGGTGAATTTTCAGGTGTATTATAAGATGCTGAGTGTGGTGCATTAAACTTACAGTGCCTTTTTATTGCATTAAGGTACATTTTTACTGATTTAAAAATATTTATATGGAATGCATTTTCAAGTACTAGATGTATATTTAAAGTTCCTCTAATTCCTAGTCTAGAAGATATGAAATATAGAAGAGCAAAAATATTTTAAGGCACAGTGTGAGAGAATGAGAGCTCATATACAACTTAGTGGACTGCCATTCTCAGTAGATTTGCTTACTTTGAATTTAGCTTCTAATCAAATAATATATTCATCCTTGGAAATTATTTCCTGTTAATGAAATTCACATAATTTAAAATAACCACTCAATTTTTATAATTTATATTCCTATAAATGAAAACAACTTTATAAGTGATAAAATCTGGGGTAGCACCAATTAAGAGTGAAATATTATCAAGTTGGTAGCGCCGGTCAGGTAGCTCAGCGGAGCTCCTGTTCCCACGGATGCAGGGGCCGAGGCTCCATCCCCAGCATGCAGCGCCCACCCCGCCTCCAGGGTGCGCTGAGCAGAGTGAGGCTGGGCATAGTGGTGCACACCTCTAATCTCAGTGCTTGGGAGGCTGAAAAACAGCAAGGATGTGCGCTAAATACATAAAAAAAGGAGTTGAACTGCAGAATTTTAATGCTTCCTTATCAAATGAACGATAAATAGTTAGATGAAGATTAACATGATTGTCTTGATTTGAACTTTTATACATATTTTAAAATAGAAAATTCTGTACTCCATAAATATACACAATAATAAATGAAGTGAAAGGAAATCTTCCATATGTTAAAATTATATATTACTAATTCATTTTACACTGAACAATCCATACGGATAGTGAGAATGCAGCTTCATTGCTGCTATATAATTTATAGTCTGATAATTATGTCTTAATTATCTTTTGTTTACTCCCAGAACGTTAAGATACCGTTGTATGTCACTAAAAGGAGCCTTTGTGACTCAATGTATTCTGCCCAATATTTTTATTAATCAACTAACACAAATTAAATGAAAAACTTTCATGTTCTTATAGTAGACAATCTAAACTGCGCTGTAAGTTGATGTTCAGCAAGATATTTTAATTAGAGTTTCTATTTGCATATCAGTTGGGATATTTTTAATATTTCATTTCCATCTTGGAAACTAATGCTGTACTTTATTTCATTTAAATAATTAAAGTATTTGTCATACAGGTACATATTTTAAAATTTTGATGCTATATTTTCTTAATTTTTCCAATAGAAACATAAAAACATAGCCCTGTAATGATTTTCTACAACCAACTTTGAGAATAACTTCATAAAGTAAGTAAGAAAAGTTATAGAAATATCATAAATTAGACTGTAGAGTTGTATGCATTTGAGTCAAGAATTATGTTGAATGATAAGTTAATAAATATATGTATTGAATTAGTGTACATATAACTAATTTGCTTAAGAGGGATATAATCATTATTTTAAATTTTTCAGATCAGGGCCAGCCAAATAGCTCTGTGGATTAAAGCACCTGCAAGCAGTCACAGGAGCTGGGGCTCAATGCCCAGGCCTACCGTGCCGCCCTGTACCCCAGGGCGTGCTGAGTTGGCAATTAAGACTGGGCATGGTGGTGTGCGCCTGTAATCCCCGCTCTTGGGAGGCTGCAAACAGGGGAATCACTAGTAGTGCGATCTAGTAGTGAGACCCTGAACACCCTGTAGACCCTTCCCTAGAATACAAAAAATAATAAATAAATAAATAATTCATATTAAAAATCTGCTCAATGTAATTTGCTGAGAAGAGAAACTCTAGGTGGTAAAGAGGCTTCAGGGGAGTATTTCACCTCAATTTCTAGTTTCACTTTAGTCTGCGATAATCAAATAAGTCTTCCCAATTGTCCTGTTATCACATAGCTACACCAATAATCTTAGAAATGTCTTATACTCTGTTATTTTTTCATATCTTGTGTAAGAAACATTCAAACCTCACAAAGAGCACCTAAAGCTAATTACAGTCTCCTATTCAAAGCCTTTGCAAATACTTACTCTCTTCATTAATTTACTTCCATTCTAGCTGTCCTATCTATCTTGCCGATTCTAAATCAGTTGTTGTCACTTCTGTGCTGAAAACTTCCCAACAACTTCCCACGTTCATCACTGTGAAAGCCAGATGACTTGGAATGCTCCAAGCCCCACTAATTGTGTCTCCCAGCCTCCCTCTTATTTCAGTCTGTTCTCCTGTCTCTTCTGTTCCTACTCTTGCTCCTTGCTTAGGTGCCCTGACACTGCAGGATGCACACACATATCTGTATCTGGACCTTGCGCAGGGTCTCCCGGACTGCAGAGCCTTGGTGGGCGGGGGGAGCTCCAGCAGTCGTGCTCTCCCTTGCCCCTCCCCCCCCCATTTACCCAGCACTGTCACCCTTGCCAACCACATCTAACGCTACAATCCTTAGCAAATATAGTTCTTTCCTCATTTTCTATGAAGCTGATAAGAAAAGTATTTGTTATTATTATTTTTCAGACTGGGACTTTTTTGTATCAGGAATTGAACCCATGACCTCAACTTGCCTGACAGGTGCGGCACCACTGAACTATATTCCTGGCCCACGAACTGTGGAACTGGGGATTGAAACCAGGGTCTGCATTTTGTATTTGTATATGCAGAATAGTTAGCATAGGTATATAGCTACTTTCACTTAATTCAATGAGAAGAAAGATTTGTACTAATAGTGTTTGGACATGATATCCTGTCTGCAATTGTACTATGGATAACCACTAAGAAGGTAATAATGTACAATGTATTAACTATTGAAACTGTCCTATTAATGTTTCAAAACTGTCTCATTGCTATTTGTTTCTCAATAAAAAAAGAAAGAAAAAGAAAAGAAAAGAAAAAAAGAAAACCTGATTTTTATTTTTGTTACCTGTTAGTACTTACTCTACTTTTCTGCCCTGAGTTTCTTCAAAATTCAATGACAGCTGGTAATAATACTTATACTTCAATAAAGCTGTGAAACTCCTAAAAAGAAAGAAAGAAAAAGAAACCAGGGTCTGTCACCAACATACATTCCAGCTGTTATATATATATATATATATATATATATATATATATATTTGTATTGTGTGATATACTCTTGTTAAGTCACAACATTACCAAGACTATCTTTATATTTTCTTTAAAATAAATTAAAAGTAATAAAAAGCCGGAGAAAAAATATTTCAAGGTTTATGGAAAGAAAGGGTTAATGTTTTAAATGTTTGATCAGTCTTACATGTATATATCTGGTAGTCTCAGCAACAAATTTGGCAATAACAATCTGTAATATGAAAACCATTGTTAAATTTCTCTTCTTGTTTTGACACTCTGTACCACTTTTATTGTCTTATGGTGTTTTTTTTTTATCTTGGTTCTTGTTATTTGTTTTTGTTTCTTTCCTCATTAAAAAAGGACTGTGTTTGAACTTGTAATCTTCCTTCCTCAGCCTCCTGTAAGCATGTTCCTATAAGTAGATGACCCAGCTGATAAGTAAATTGTGAATGTTATTTATTTATTTATGTATTGCATTTCCGGGGATCAAACTTGGAACATTGAGCTTGACTGGCAGGTACTTTATGCTGCTGAGCTATCTCCCCAGCTGGAATGTTTTTAAATTCTGTCTTTTGGGATAGCACCCTAGCTGCACACAAGGAAGAGTTTTATTTTGTTTTATTCCTTTTGTGTTCCATGACTACCGTAACCACTATACACATAGAAGGCACCCAACACACACTTAATGAGTAAACACCTGCATGACCATGTTGAAATTGCCTTGCTTACAATAAGACTCCAAGGGAAATCTGTAAATTGCACTCAGAGGTTTGAAAGCTTGGAGCTCAAATAACAATCTTCGCTAGAGGATGTAAATCTTGACACAGGATGTGTGGTACCTTCCTGTGTAGATATAGCACCTGATAACCAGAAAAACAATCAATAAGTGGCATACAGGGATAAAAACCTGAAAATTTTTAGCTTAGAAGATCAAAGGCAATTTGCATGGGCATGTCCCTGACACTAGGGAAGCCTCACACTGAGAGTTAAAAGCAACCGTTGTGGGTGGATTTAGTTGGAATGCCTCCCCAGGATTCACCTATTGTGATGTAGTTAATCACACCGCTGTGTTTGGGAGTAGATGCAAGACATTGCAGACTAAGTTGTCACAATGAAGCCTTTATGACTGAATAACAGTGATTTTATAAGGAGAGAGAGAAACCTCAATGCACACGTAAGTATTTTTCTGTTGTGTGACGCCTACACTTTGGGACTGCCAGCAGAGAGCCATCTGCAAGCATGGTCCTGCATTCTTAGAGCAGAATTGGGAGACAACATGAAACCCCGAAAAGTTGATTAATGTTAACAGGCAATAACTGTCCATAGTCATGGGATGCGGTATGTCAGCTCAACTTAACATATACAGAATATGTAGATCACTTCGGGCCATCAGTACGTTTATCACTTCAAATATTTATCATTTCTCCTTGCTAAGGGTACTCAGGTTCCTTTTTACTTGCTCTTTAGAACAACGCGATCATTGTCAACTGAGTACCCTCTTTGTTTCTGAGTATCAGAAGCCTGTGCCTACCGCACTACTGCATTCCTGTAGCAGCTAATCATCTCATCATCTCTCCCTTTGTGGCAGCCTTCTCAGCCACTCATAAGCACTCATAACTGGTAGGAGATCAAATATTCCAGTTTCCACATAAGTAAGAGCTTTATGCAGTAACTGTAATTATTCACATTATTTATTTTGGTTGATGTTAATTCCTCCAATTCTATTCATATTGCTCCAAATAACATTGATTGCAATTTATTTTCCATTTTTTATTTATTTTTCATTTTCCAGGAGAGCCTAGGTTGGCTGCAAATTTTAGAGATTGTGAATAGTAATATAAATCTAGATCTAGATCTAGATCTAATCTATCTATCTAAATATCTATCTATCTATCTATCTATCTATCTATCTAAGGATAACTGATGGATCTTAAGGTGGTTCTATTTATACATTTTGAGAAGTCTCCATATTGTTTACCAAAAATAATTTGAAATTTATAATGCCATCATCATTTTTTTTCTTTTGGTACCTGGAATCAAACTCGGGACCCTGCACTTGCCAGGCACGCACTGTGCTGCTGAGCTAAATTCCCAGCCCCCATCAACCCTTTAAAAAAGATCCCCTTTTACCATACGCGTCTCAATATATTTATTTATTCATTTGTTTGTTTATTTATTCATTGTATTTTAACTAATATTCTTTTTTTTTTTTTTTTTTTTGCGGAACCAGGTATTGAACTCAAGCCCTTGCGCTTGCCAGGCAAGCGCTTATTCTACAAAGCCATCTCCCTGGCCCTTAACTAATATTCTTATAAGGGTGAGATAATATATCTTTCTCACTGTAATTTAATTTGCATTTCCATAATGCTTATGTGATGTTGAGCATTTTTTTCAAAAACCTTTCACTATTTGCATGTCTTCTGGTAAAAAATTTATTCAGATTATTTGTCAGTTTTTATGAACATAATATTACTATTCTTCCTGTTGAATGTTTTCAGTGTCTTATATATTTGGCATATTAATTTCTTGTGTAGATAAATATGTTGCTTGCAACTGATCTCTCCCATTCTGCATGTAATTAGTTCATCACAACGATAATTTCCTTGAATATGCAGACGATTTGAATTGCTACGAGCACAGTGATCTATAATTACATTTTTGGGGTGCGCTGTGTCTTGGGGATGTTCTATGCTAGAAGGTTCTCATATTAGTGAAGAATTCAAATATTAAAAATAAGTATTCTCTCATTATTGATGTCCTTAAAAGTCATGAACATGGAAGTATATGGCCTAAAATTTTCAAGGGAAAGAATCACCTTTTCTTTTCTTTTTTTCTTTTTGCGGTAGCAGGGATTGAACTCAGGACCTTGTGCTTGCCAGGCAAGTGCTTATTCTAATGAGCTGTCATCTGTTTGAAACCAGCTACTGTGGAAAATGCTCTAAAGACAAAATTGCTTTATCTGCCAGTGGTCTTACTTGAAATGTTCACATAGCAAGAGGGCTTTGCTGTGTCCAGGCTGGTCTTGAGCTCACTGTCTAACCCAGGTGGTCTGAACCTCACAAAGATCCTCCTGCCTCAATCTCCTGCGTGCTGGGGTTACAAGCATGTACCACCATGCCTGACTATTACCATATAGTTTAAACTGTAGCAACAATGTATGTTTAGTATTTCTGAACTGTGTTAAATTTTCTGCTGTATTTCAGCTTACCAAAACAATGTTAAGAATGCATCTTTAGTGTGCTAATTGATCATGGAAGTATTACACTGTGTAAGGTATTTATAGTGAAGCCATATATTTATTTCTAGATTTAAAATTTTTAAAACAATCATTGACTAAGTCATAATGCTTTATCTCAAAGAACTATAGACTTAGTTCAGTTATACAAATCAGTAACATCTTATTTATAGCAAGAACTATTCCATTGAAAAGTTGTGTTATAATGTGGAAGAGTATAAATATTTTTCATGATTTCTATCAATGTGAAATAAAATTTAATTTTGAAAAAGGTATTTGAATTGCATAATAGCATTTGGAATAAACTTCCCTTACATGGCTTTTGTAAAAAATTGAGTTGAGGTTTTTAGATTTTCTCTAATATAACAGTAAACCACAATAATCCTCTAGTTGGTTTCTAACCAAAACAAATGCCAATGATATATGAGCAAATTGAATGCAGAATAAACATTTAAATTTAAATTTTGTGTAAGTATTGAATGAAAATTTTGCAGTGCAAATGTGCAGTAATTGATTGAACCATATCTTTTCTAAAAACAGATACATTCTTTTTTTGGTGGTATCATAGATTGAACTCAGAACTTTGAGCTT
>NDGN011417002.1:0-10489 GCA_002564285.1 Tympanoctomys barrerae
GAGACAGGGACCCCAGCCCTGCAAGTCGTTTCAGAGTACCTGGTGGGAGACACTGGCCCCCCATTGCTCTCTCCAGCCTGGCTGACCTGGTGCTTCAAGGAAGCCCCTGCTCCAGTCTGAGCAACCATAGCCCTTAGCAATCTGGCATATTTGTTGCAAACTGAAATGAAGCATTGAAAAGACAATTTCTGGTTCTCCGTCCTCCCCACCCCCAGTGACTGGCATAATGGTCTCCCACTTTCCATGGCAACGGGGTTATCTGCAAGGGTTCTGCAGGAACCACCCTCCACTGCACAGAGGTGAACCAGGAGCCTCCTCAGGGGGGCTCCACCTGAGCATTGAGTACCCAGGTAGCTTCCACAAACCTCATCTGCTCAAGTGAGCAGAGACCCACAGAGGCTGGAGCTGTGCCAGCTCTGCAGGATCAAACTCACAAAGCCCACAGGCGGTGGTGATGACCTTGATCTGGTTCTTGGGGTCTCAGCATCCACATGGGAAAGAAGGCCCCACTTTGGCAGGCTGGAAGCCTCAGGTACTGTGCAGACCTTAAGGAGAGAGGAATCCACCCAAATTTGCAAAGACTGCAGGGAAAATCTTGGAGAGAAAGGATTTGTGTGTGTGTGTGTGTGTGTGTGTGTTTGGCTTCCCAGCCTCAAGGTGACAAATAATGCAGGCTTCTAAAACTCGAATTGTGAAATCTTCCAGAAAAACAAACTCAGAAAAGTCACATGGTACCCAGACTCTGGATGCCCAACACACAATCAAGCTGAACCCAGCGAGACAGCCTCCTCTGTGATCAGAGTTGTGTCTTTTAAGATTATTTCTTGCAAAATGCAGGAAGGCTAAAGAAAATGTGGAATAAGCAAGAAAGACTGGATTGACTCTGATAGAAAATAATCCTGACCCCATTGGTAAATCCACTGTAATGTTCCTCTGCTCCACACACCCAGTGTGGCTAAAATCTGCGATGAATGTGTTAAAGAATGATTACAATAAAACATCCATTGCCATGAATCTCCCTCAAAATCCTCCCCTCACTTGGAACACATTTATTCCATCATCCTTGCCACTTTCTGCAGCAGCTCTGGAAGTCTTTTTCTGGGTGTCTTTATAAGGTGTGAATTAAAAAAAAATTACAGTGAGTGCTGCTGCTGGGGGCCAGCCAACAGGAAGGCATGTGGGGCCTGCAGCCCCAGCCCTCAGGAAGCTGAGGCAGGGGGATTTCTGGGAGTTTAAGGCCGGCCTGAAGTGCATAATGGGACCCTGTCTGAACAAAACACAGAAGGGCAGCTTGTAAGAACATGACCCTGTGTCCTCATCCACCTTATTCACCAGATCTGGTGCCATGCAACTCCTGGCTCTTTTCTAAAGTCAAAATGACCAGGACAGGGAAATATTTTAAATCAATTCAGGACATCAAGGCACCACAATTACAGACCCTCAGGAAAGCAGCCTTCAGAGCTGCTCCAGAAAGAATGATGGGACGAGTGTGTTCCCAGTGAGTCGTACCATTTTGAGATAGGGTAATGACAATGTGTCTTTTACTGTAACAAATTTGAAATTTTTAAACATGCCCTCTAGTTGCTGATCACACCAACCCTTTGTGTGGTTCTCGGATTTCTCCTGGATGGACTGACATCTCACCAGTGCCCTCATCAATAAGGAGATAGAGGAAGTTCCCTACCATGCCCACTGTACCTGTGGCTGTTCTCACCAGCCCTCAGCAGGACCAGACCAGGAGAAGCTTTGTGCAGTGCCCTGAGCCCAGAATGGGACCCGAGTTACTGACAGAGAGAACCAGCCCAGCTGCAGCTTGGGGCGTGGAGGCTCCAGGCAGCCCTACCAGGGGGATACAGGGCCATCTTCATGCAGAATAATTTGGTAATTTCTTTGTATTTTATGCAGAAACAGAACACTCGTCCCCCCAAATTTTCTGGGGGTGTAGTACACACTTGTAATCCCAGCACTCAGGAGGTCGAGGCAAGAAGATCACTGTGAGTTCAAGGCCACACTGAACTGCAAAGTAGGTCCCTGTCTCAACAAACAAGAAAATAAATTGACGCAATGAAATTTAAACCTGAGAGGTGGAGGTAGACTCACGGAAGAGGAAAGGTTTTGTGTTGCCACCCAGCTTGGAGCCAGAGCAAGGAAGGGCTTGTCAGCAGGCCATGCATAGGACCCCCGAGCCTTGCCCGCAGCTTACCTGGCAGCATTATGACACTAAAACACAACCAGAGAAATGAACTAGAAGAGAGAGTGCTGCCCTGTTATCTGTCCCTCTCTGTACTGGATGGAGACGTGTGTCAGGCTGCTGTCTGAGAGCCCTTGTGTACCTGCAGAAGGGGGCGCTGATCTTCCCTGGGTGCCAACCACATGACAAGTGCCATCGTAGCGCAATGACACAGGGAAATTGGAGGACACCGAGATCTCTGAGCTCCTACCAACCCAGAGATCAGGACCACAGCTCAGCACTGGGCCATCAGCTGCTCGTCCTTGACTGTATGACCCTCATGTCCGCTGGTGTTTGTCTGACATCCAAACAAGCCTCCTCCAAGAAGCAGTGTTAAAGACAGAGCAGTGCCTTTAGGGTTGCAGTTCTGTCCTTCACCACGCTCCCGTGCCCTGGTTTATCCTGCATTTGGTAGGTAAGATTATAACCAATGGAGCTTCAGTTTACCACTCTGTAGGTGGGCCAGTGGCATCAGGGCCGTCCGCTTCAGGGGTGAGCACTGTTATGGTTTGTGTCTAGTTGTTCCCCCAAAGCCTTATGTAAGTTAGGGGGCAGATGCAGCTGGAGGAGCGAGTGGCTTGAGGGGTGGGGCCAGAGGACCAGGGCGGGGCCCAAGGGCCGGGGCCAGAGAGGCACCAACCACCATTAAACTGGCTAGCCTGTGCTTTCTGAGAGGTGTGGAGAGGGTGATCCCGGACATGGCAGTGTGCCAGCCTCTTCTCCAGTGTCTTAAAATCTCCAGTAACTGTGCGCTAAATAAACCTTTCCTTCCCTCATTTTGAGTGCCTGGTATTTGTCCCAGCAACGAGAGAAGGGTAACTAATACAAGCACCAAACAGATTTACGTGACTCCAAAGGATTACTTGAAATACGTCACAGCTGACCGGGTCCGTCAGCTTTCCCATGGCTAGGACATCACACTCACCAAACATAATTTAAAGACGAGGTTAATCTGGCTTATGTTTTCAGAGGGTGCAGTCCTTGGTTGGCTGGCTCCAAGTAGGAAACTACACGATGGAAGGACTGAGCTGAGAAAAGCTGCTCACAGCATGGTGGCTGGGACAGCTGCCAGCCAGAGAAGGGCACACCCCCAAAGGCCTCAGTGGCCACCTCCTCCACCCTGACCCCACCTCCGGGCAGCACACTCAGCTGTGAGTGTCCCTGGACAAACCCACTGAGTCGTTAGTGACAGGTTCCGGCCCAAGTACATGCTGCTAAATTACTGTAGTGGTCATCTAACATGGCTGAAGCCCTTGAAACAGTGGCCTATCTTCTCAATGACCACTTACTCCTTCTACCCCAACCCAGCCCTGGATACAACTTCCTCTCACCTTTCGTGTGCACACAGGAGAGACCCCAGTCAGCTTCTCACAGGTAATTGAAACTGACCCTCAAATTCCACCCGTAGCAAAAGTCCGCAAAAGTCTCAGCTCTCTGTCTCAGATCAGAGGATCTCCCCCGTTTGCTCTTGATCCTCTCTGTGTCTCTGGTGATAATAAAGGCTTCTTTTATCTTTCGTCTTCACCATGCCACTGAGAAACCTAACACTTAGCACCCCGACCGAGTCACCGGCTCTTCAGGAGCCTCCTAATCCAGCCACAAAGACAGATAAGATTTGCTACACACCAGCTGAATACAGATTCAGCCGGACGCCATTGCTGTTGCCCACAAGTCTCACAGACTCTGCTGGCTCTAAAACCTGGTGACGCTGACACCGGTCTCCTAATTGCCATATGCCCTGGAAGAACTGTTTGGCATACTTTACTCACAGTGGTTTTACTTTGGTAGGAATCCCAGGGGACAACTGCAGGGTTTCCAGGATCCAGGGCAATGAGTGAGCAACTCTGCTGTTTCTGCTGCTCCTTGAACTAAGATGCCCTCGACCTTCAGAGAGCAGGAGCAGCCCCTGCGAGACAAGTTCACGCATGGAGAAAGAGGAGCCCTACTGCAGCTGGGCCTCAGGTGTGAAGGTTATGTCTGGCTGTGCCCAGGGTCTTTTAAGCCTGGGTGGCCCTGGTCAAGTGTACAGGAGGGCAAAGTAGACCCAAGGCTCTGGTCTGGGAGAGAGGAGACGGAGGCAGAGGGCAGGCTGCTGGCTAGAGGCATCCAGGTTGTTATGTGTTCCCACAAGGGTCCCCACTGAGCATCCTCCCCCACCCCATGGCCTCCTGGACCAGCTGTGGAAAGCTCTCTCATGTGACTGGCAAATACCTTGGCTGTGAGCTTAGAAAGAACAGGTGGCAATTAGGGCAGAGGCCAAAAGGATCGCTCCACATGTCCAGGTGGCCCAGGTATAGGGATAGGACACAGCGGATGCTAAGAAGCTGAAGACTTCAATCCTGAGTCTGGGGGCTTCTTCCAAGGATGCAATTCAAAGTGCGGAGTGTTAGGCTGGGGAGATAGCTCAGGGCATAAGTGCCTGCCTGGCAAGCATAAGGTCCTGAGTTTGATCCCTGGTACCAAACAACAACAAAAACCCAAAGTGCTGAGTGGTCTGGCTCCCTTTCCCTCCTGCACACCTCCACTAAAGTTTGAACAAGTGTTGCACAAAGCCCTGGCCCAAATCCCCTGCCATAGGAGCTCCAGGATGCCTTGGAAACTAGGTTCCCCACAGAGGCTTGGAGAAGGGAGGGACACCCTGCTTACTGGACTCTCGCTGCAGAAGGTCTTCTTAGGAAACCAAAGCAGAAATAAAAGGTTTCCACGTTCCTGGGAAAAGCCTCCTGCCAGCCTCCTATCTGCAAATGCACTGTGATTTCTGAGCCAACTGCAGCCAGGGTCCAGAAGTTTGTGGAGATGGAGAGCAAGGAGGGACAGTAGGGCTGGGGGCTGAACGTCCTCCTGCCCTGAACTGTAAGGTCACGAGGGACACTGGCTTTTCTCAATCACCGCTCTATGTAGTTTGAAGCCTGAAGCACCCTCATCCTGGCATGCAGAGGGTCCTGGTCCAGTGAGACTTCTCCAGCACAGCCTGCTGTCCAGCTGCAGGTCTCCTAACTGGGGATCTGCAGCTGGACAGTGTGTGACAGGCCTGATTCTGAGGGCACTGGCATCTCCGCTCCATTGTCCCTTGCCATTTTGGATTGGATTTAGCCCAAGTGTGGCTGGCAGTGGGCACCATGGAGACGACTCCTTCTTCTAGACCCTGGGGCCATGTGTGGGGAGAAGGTGCGCTGACCATGTGGCATGGAGAGCCGGCCTAGCCCCTCGCCCTCCCACTGCGGTGAGCATCCTGTGAACCCACTTGGGCTGGGCAGATCCTGGCCATTTCTCCACATCTAATTGAGGTCCTTACTTGCTGCTGCCATGTGTGTTTCCTGCCAAGCTGTTGGGTTTCCGGTTTGGATTGGCACACAGCCGTGACCAGTGGTAATCACACAGACGTTTGTGGTTCTATGTTATGAAGGGCTCCAAATCCTGAACAAATACCACAACCAAATGACAATTAAGGTTTGGGTTGAGTTTGGAATCAAACCTAGCTAGCCCAGCCCCAACAGGCCCTCCAGAGCAGCACAGGCTGGGGCATTTCACTTCAGAGACAGCTGTGAGCTATTCCTTGGAGAGACCATCCTGTGGGGCGGGAGGACCAGGTTGACATTAGTTTCCTGTCAAAACCACTGCAAACATCTGTGCTACCTTTCAAAATCATTAAAAACGTATCTGTGTTGGGAAAGTCATGCTCCGGGGCTGATGACTGTAAAACACGCAATTATGTTCATTGTCTTGCTGTTACCGCTTACCCTGGCTGTGAATTTTTTTTTTATTCAATTGCCTTAGCAACAATTTTCACGGAGTGTCTTTGAACTTGGAGTAATGAATCACTGGCACCGTTACAGTCCTCCATCTCTCTCAGCAAGTGAAGCTGAAAACCCCAGTGTGGGGGGATCATAGTGCTGAGCCCCACCAGTGGCAGCAGAGGGATAGGCTCTGTGCTCATTGAATGCAAGACACCTTGTCCCTTCCTGACCTCCTCTGTTCCTGGTAACTGTTGACTTCAGCCCTAGAGATTGGAACGCTTCATTACTCAGAGACTGGCGTACCTCGGCACCAGCCCTCAACATGCTTTTACTACAGCACCATGATAAGCTGCACAGGAGAAATTTGCCTGCCCAACCAAACAAAGGGGCACCCTGAACTCAGACACAGCCATCCTGACCTCTGAGAACAGAAGGCAAAGGCAAATGAAATGGGCAATCAGGAAAACAGGGGACTCCAGGCCCTCTGGGGTGGGTCATCAGACATACTGGCACCTCCATACCCCAGTGGCACTGGGCATGGAATGGCACTGAATGCTTACCCCTGCAGCCATCTGAGTGGACACACCTCGAAGGAATGGTGATGAGAGAGAAGCCAACCCCAAGAGGTGACAGGATATTCTTTCTTTAATTTTTTTGAGACAGTATTTTGTTACTTAGCCCAGGCTGGCCTTGAACTCATGGTGATCCCCCTCCTCAGGCTCCTTGGCACTGAGATCACAGGCATTTTCTGCAGTACATGGCATACCTGTAATGTTTTTGACCCAAGAGAACCCTGTAGATGGATGAGAGATTAATGTCTGCCAGGAGCCCAGGAGAATGGGGGCTGGGAGCAGTGGGGTGATGGGTGTGGCTACAAGCAGGGTCTGGGTGACAGGATGTTCTAGTGACTGTGGTGGCTAAAGGATCTAGAGCAGGCAATGACACCTGAAGAGCTAAATGTGGATGAGAACAACGGGGTATGAGCCCTCTGGCCAGGCTGCCCCATGGTCCCTATCCAGAAAGCAGTACTGTGTCACACCCTAAAGATGCCACCTCTGGGACCTGGGTACAGGGCACTCTGGCCACTCCCAGTTTTTTCTCATAGCTGTGATGCCATTGCAATCCCCAAGCGTTTCTGTGAAGTTGCATGACAAGAGGGACCCAGGTGTAAAGCTGTGAGAGGGACACTGGTCTCTACAGCCCCTGTAAGGCAGAGTTTGTCAACATGGGCACTGCTGGCCCCAAATCCCAGTTCCAGGAATTGCCTTTTGGGAAGCATCAATAGTACACATAGCGATAAGGGCATTTATTAGGTGCCAGGCGCCGTCTGCCGCCACCACTGACTCAGCCCATCTAATTTTCAGGCGGCTCCTGGTTCACGCCCAGACACTACCCTATGCTGCCACTGCAGGGCAGTGAAAATGCATGCTGAGGGACGGTCCCATGTGTCATTTACCAGAGAGGAATGGCACGAAGCCATGCAGCTCCAGACAGTGCTAAGGTTCCATGACAAACACCACTGGGGACCTACGAACACACTTTTGGTGATGACCCAGTGACATGAAAATGCTACTGCTGTAAGGCTGAGTGCCAACACACAGGACACAAAACTGCATGAGCAAAGGCCACACACGTGTGCCTGTACACACTCATCAGCACACTCTTGCACAGGAAACATCAGCCAAACGGGCCCTCATTCAACAGCCCTGGTTTTCTGCTAGGCAGTGGGATAATAGATTCTTCTCTTTTCTTCCTGATATTTTTCAAAATTTCCACAACAAATATTTCCCTTCTATAAGCAAGGAAGATGTCCCCTGGCTCCGGAAGCTGAGGTTAATGACTGATCCAGAAGCTGCCTAGGAGTGGGGGTGCTGTATTTCCATAAAGCCCCCTGGAGAGGAAAGAGGTCTTTGCCATTTTTAAGCGGAAAGAATGCTCTCTGGCACACAGCCAAGTACATAAGAAAATTAAACGACATTTACCCAGAGGATGGAAATGGAATTGAAATAGCATACAGAGGGGGATGGGCTGGTATGGAGGCCCAGAGAGGAAAATCAAAGAAAAGGGAGGTATAGTGGGCCTGGGGGTACAGGGGAGTCCCTCCACGAGGCCAAGCACCGGGCATGAGAGTATTTTTACCCAGATCTGAGATTTCTGACCTTCAGCTGCCCTGTGTCCTATGTCCTCAAAGCCATACATGCTCAGCTTCTGCAGGACAGAGGGGCTGCAGAGCCAGGGGCATCCTGGCAAGCTTGTGTGGCCCTTCCAGATGTGACTCAGTTTCCCCCAGTTTGTGGGCTCTTCCAGTGTGTGCCCTCTGGGAAAACCAAACATTAGGTCAGTTCCCAGCGGATCCCCACCCTATACCCCAACCCCAGCTTCTCCCTCCTCGGGTGTCCAGCCCTGTCCAATCTGCAGAACAAGCCGGCAAGGCCTTCCCAGGTCAACTTGGGGTTATAACACATGGGAGCAGTTGTCACTTGGAACCCCCAGTTTCAAATGCAGAATTAATATAAGACCTTCCTTTTACCCATTAATTCTCTGCTGGGTACTATAAATGTGAACTTACGAAATAAGTGGATATTAGCTGTTTATATATGCTTTATATATTAGGATTTTATGTACAATATTGTGAGAAAATACAAGTCAGTTGTTAAAATCACACAAACTGCTGCAGCAGATTCTTTCACTACTAGGACAGAGAAGATGGGGGCCTTGCAGCAAGGGATCATCAGCCACGGGGTGACTCTGAGATGGAACCGAGTGGCCTCTCAGCTCTGCTGGCTGAGTGGGCCCAGGGTTATGCCCTGGCTCCACAACCACTCTGGTCAGGCATCGGAGCGGTACATGCACATCAGCGCCTGACGATGAGGGTGCAGGACAGAGGACCCGGGAAAGAGGAAGCAGGAGCGTCAGCTCACTTGCAGCCTTGCTGAGCCTTTGTAAGACCTGGAGTCTTCATCCCTGAAGCTAATCCAGCCTTGCTGATGGGAATGCTGGCACACACAAGTGCCTAGCCCAGCGATAGCAGAGACTGCCAGTCTCCTGAAATCCCTGCCCCCTCAAAGCCCATTTCTACAAACAAAAGGGCATGTGGGATGTTTGTATAAGTCCAGGACAAAAGATTTCTTCAGCTTGGCGACACTGTCCAGAAGGGGCCCCACCTGCTCCTTTTCCCTTCAATCTTTTGAGATGGTGGGGTGGCCTCACGGTATAGCCCAAGCTGGTCTCATGGCTGTACTCCTGCCCCAGCCTCCCCAGTGCTGGATTACACTCGAGTGCCCGGCCCCTGTCTATTCTGCCCAGCCTTCTGACCTCCCATGTGGATCTTCAACTACACCCAACCAGACCTAGGCCAGGCACCCTGCTGATCCGAGGGTAAGGCAGTAAGATCAGCCACATGAGATTAAGTTTAAGTCGAGTAACCACAATGCCCACAACTGCCTACAGACTATGGCAGAGCCTGAGCTCTGCATAGGCCAAACCCAGCCCTCCAAACCCAGCCCTGCAGGCCCAGGGTGACACCCGTCCCTGCAGAGAGAGGTAGGGCCAGGCCACTCACCCCCTGCCTCAGGACGCAGAGTCTGCATTTCCGGTGCCCAGTTCTCAAGGTTCTCATGTTCCTGGCTCTGCTCCCCACCCTCCAAGGAAAAGAAAACAACTCGGATTCTTTTCTCCCTACCCTAGACTGTGATTCATCTTTATAGCTTTCATGAGTTATTAGGCCTTTACATAAGCTTTCCTGGGCTTCTGCTGGGCATTCTGCCCCCAAAGCAGCCAGAGGTCCTGGGCGCTTGGCTGTGGACAGGCCTGCTCTCTGGAGCAGCCACACCCACTGGTGGGGGACTCGTAGTTTTCCATCTTGGAGAAGTTAAATGGGACTTTTCTTGCAGTGCACACCTGTTATCCCAGCACTTGGCAGGCTGAGGCAGGAGGATCACTCTGAGTTCAAGGCTAGCCTGGACTATACATAGCATGACCCTGTTTCAGAAGAGACCATAACCAAAAGAACACCTTGCAGCAATCTATCCAGGCAGTCAGATGTCCTCTATCTCTTGTCGATCCACCCACTTGCTCCCACAGAGCTGCAGTTCACCTGACTGTAAATCACATGTACGCGTGAACGTTCTGTTTTTCCTGCTCGGTCTCTTGTTCTCAGGACACCCAGCAATAATGCCTCTTTCAAAATGGGTTACAGTGAACCACCCAGCAATCAGGCTTTTTTGTTTGCTAAAACAAAACCTGTATGAGGCTTCATTTCCCTTTTCAATATAGGAGAGATTTTCCTGGTCATTGCAACTGCAAAAGAATATAAAATAATCACAGAAATTTCCATCTGTTACTATCCACGAGGCCCATCACAAAAAATACATTAAAAATAACCAAAAAAAGACCCTTGGTCTCAGCCAACTGCAGAGGTTTTCAGTCACCAGTGCAAGAGTCCATCTCTATTTCTTTCTTTTTTTTTTTTTTTTTTTTTTTGGCAGAACCAGGGATTGAACTCAGACCCTTGCGCTTGCCA
>NDGN011417006.1:6449-19388 GCA_002564285.1 Tympanoctomys barrerae
AAAAAAAAAAAAAAGATAAGTCCTAGTATTACAGCTGTGGCAACTACTTTCGAAGCACGGTGTGTCAGATGCATGTACAGTATATATTACATATCCAGTGTAAAGTAATCCAACACAAACCTCATAACTATTATCAGTTGAGAAAAATATGTATTTTATATGTATGTAAAAAACATACAGTATTTTCACATGGAATATTCTCCAGATTGAGTTTTTCCAAAGAGTACTAAGGGCCTCAGAAGAAAATAAAACCATTACCAAAAAGAAAAATTAAGACTTTACGAAACTGGTGAACTGAAAATGGAAGGAACAAAGTCATTTGGAGATGAATTCAAGTAGGAACACATTTCACTTTTCATTCCAAACCATTGCCAAGAGTCCTGTGCCTTGGCCAAAGCTGACTGCTGGAATCATGTCCATGTCTTTTTATTTCACAGTTATTTATATTTAAGCTGTGTTTGTATCATGGCCACAAATATTTATAAGCTACTTTTTTGAAAGCATTTTATACTTGACAAATTTTGAAATAATTTAAGATTGAATTTAACAATCTGATAACATCTTTATCTGATTAAAACCTAAACAAAAAATATTTTTGTGGCAAAATCTTTCCCCAAAAAGTACATTTTCTCATAAGATAAATGATACCTAAGTCTCTAATGCTTAAAGAGGAAGTATTGATTATACACAGAATATAAACACAGGTTGATATTTAAAGTTTTTAGCAAAGTTCTTTAAAATAGAAAATAAAAGTTAAATTACAAGTCACAAATTTGAAAACATTCTACAAATACAGATATAAAATGAAAGCATATAAGGAAATTGGGAAAATTATTTCAGAGAATACAGTGCTTAACTGTATTCTAGAAGAGAAATAGGAAAGTAAGGTAGAAAATTGTTCCAGAAGCTGTACAGTATTAAGAAATTTTCCAGTACTAAAAAAAAAAAAAAATGTGTTTCCTAATTTAAAAGGCCTACTTTGTACCTGGGGACGGGAGGCACATGGGGAGTTGGAAAATTTCACAATAGAAAGGGATAAAAATCAAAGTTCTAAAGGCAGAACAGAACAGTGGGGCCCATTCAAAGGATCCAGAAACAGAATGATGTGTTTTACTTCAGCAACAACAATGGAAATTAGGGAGAAAATTTTAAAAAGAATGCCTTCAAAAGTCTTCATCACTGACATTGCATTATAACAGTGTTAGAATCTAGTATAAAAAGATGCATCCTAGTATTACAGCAGTGGCAACTATTGAAGCACTTACTGAGGGTCAGATGCATATACAATGTGTACTATATATTTAGTGTAAAGTAATCCAATTCATCATGCTTTTATCCTAAAATCTATTTTCAGCCTAACAGTAGTATCAAATTAAAGCATGGGCTTATAAACGTGGGGAAGAAAAAGGGGTTTGTGGTTTTGGAGGTGTAAGTTCTAGGGGCCACAGTTGATGCTGACATTCTTACTAATAGAATCCTGAGGTGGAAGAGAATATCATATAGCAAGAGAGAGCATGTACCTGTTGGTATTCTCTTCCTATAACACCTTTGCAGTTAATTTTTCATACCTTTTAGTACATTATCCCTAGGGATTAAACTCTAGAATGTGTTCAGGGATACAAGAGCAGTCTTCATAGAAAACAAAATAAAACATTTATTTCTGGAAAGAAATGAACACTTAAAAGCTACTTACTTACAAGATCCACTATATAAAAATGTCTAAATGGAGTGCAATCCAGATGAAAACCTGGCCACATTTAAGACAGGTAAAGCCTAAAACCCCTCTCAGAATGCCATGTGTAGTTCTAGATGGGTGTGAATCTCAATCATCTTACTGCCAGGGATATAGCTCAGTGGCTTAAGTGCCTACCTGGCATGCGCAAAGTCCTGAGTCCAATCTCTGGTACCACAAAAAAAAAAAAGATTTCTTTCTCAAGTTCCTGTACATGATTGGAATTAGGTGGTGTGATCAAGTAGTCAATAGTCAAGTACATGATATCTGTAGGCAGAAAGATGGACTTGTAGCTCACTAATATGTGATTTAAGGTATATTAATAGGGGTAACCCTCAGGTCTAGTTGAGAAGGGCACTTCTTTTGTCACTTCTTCCTCCTTATAACTTTTTCCCTTGGTGCTTTCCCAAGATGTAGAGTGCTGGATTTTATTTCGTACTGTTTGTTGAACTTTTTTTTTTGTTGTTATATAGTCATAACGGTTTAGAAAATTGGCTTAACATAAGACTTATCAACCTCAAGCAACCTGACACCCCATAGCTGCTTTTTGGTTTGGCTTATTTGACTTGGTGGTTTTACCTTTACTATAGTTTTCTTTTGTTGTTTTTTTCGGAACTGGGGATTGAACTCAGGCCCTTGCGCTTGCCAGGCAAGCACTTATTCTACTGAGCTATCTCCCCAGCCCCTGTAGTCTTGAAATACTTGAGCCCCATTCAAATGAGGTTTCCATTAGATGAATAAAAATAGAAGAGTAGAATAGGAAAAAAAAATAAATAAAGGGCTATTCAAAAGGTCTAGGGAAAAGCAGTCAGTTTGTGAAAGTGCATCTCCAAGGACACTTCAAGACTATAGCAAGCGTTTCTGGATACCTGGGACATGCAGAGTCATTGTGTAGATTTCAGAATACAGTTAAGGAGCAACCAGGCCGAGCTGAGCAAGAACGCCAAGCTAAAATGGAGTACATAGCTAGGGGAATGGCAGACTCCCATATCCCAGTTACTGAAACAAGCACTATTACAAGACCCTCATAAGTACAGTCAGGGGCAGAAAGAAGTGGAAGGACTTAGCAGTCGTAAGAAGTCATAAACTAGATGCCTGTTATGCCCTAAAGGATGTTTGTTGTGTTCCCCATTTCTGTGAGGAAAGAAAATGAGTGAGCTGCACTTCTGTAGTGCTGCCATGATGTTCTCCCACTCTTTCCATAGAGACTAAGGAGGTCAGAGAAAATGGAATGAAGAGTATACAGTGACATGAAAGGAAGGACTGACCCTTTTATAGAGCGGCAGAGCTCTGTGTTCTTGGTGAACTGCTCTTTTGCCTAATGAAAAGCTGCTAAACCAAGCTATCAACTCAGTTTGTTTCTTCTTTAAAAAGGAATTGCTCATCTGCTCCCCACACCTACAATAAAACTAAATAAATGCCTGATACTTTGGCAGTTTGTGTTACTTCTTTCTACAAAACGCATGAGATGAGAAGAGACAGTGAAAAGTTAATACAGAATTTCCAGAGGCCAGAATTTCACTAAAACACTATAAAAAGGGTATAATAGTTATTCCACATGCCTATTTTCTTCAGCCAGGTTTATAGTTTACAAAATGTTGCTGCCTGCATTCCAGCTAATCTTCACAGTGCCAACATTTTATTAAATCAAACAACATAAACAGAGTCCCAAACAATCCTTGCCACCACTGTGGTAGGTTTTAATCTTACAGGAAGAATTGTTCTCCAAAATCCTCCCATGCCAACAGAGGTCAGTAAAAATACTTGGGCAGATTAAGTGAATTTGATTTGTCTTAATTACCAGACAGAGTACATTTTCCATAGGAAGTCGTTGGAGCACATAACGGCTGGAACACACAATGAATTCTTCAGTTCTTCAGCAAAGTAGGAGAGAAGTGGGAGTGCAGGTTGATAAAGCCATTTTAGGACTGGGGGTGTGGCTCAGGGGTAAAGCTCTTGCTTTGCACGCAGAAGGCCTAGGTTCGATCCTTAGTGCCACATACGCTAAATAAATAAGTGTCCTTTTTGGTGTCAGTGACTGTTGTGTCTGTACTGTATTGTCAACTAGCTCATCGGGAAGAGTGCAGACCATCAGTGCATTATCAAAACATGTTCAAATAATTCATCTGAGAACAGATTGCAGACAGTGGAAAGAAACAATTTACTGGGAAAATTTTGTTATGGTGCTCATCTAAGCTCTAGCTCCAACACTGACTTGATGCCCAGCTTAAACTATCACAGATTATGAGCTAGAAGAGACTTACACTGCACACTGCCTGTCACTATGTGCACTGATGTACGATTTATGATTTGTTATACTTTATCAGTTCTTCTATTCACAGAAATAAAAGTCATCAGCAATTTTGCAGACTAAGCAAGTCGCTCCATTTTGGAAAAGCCCTTCATAAGATTTTTCTTTTAGGTCAAGAAGAGCCTAAGGACAGAAGATTGATGATCCTAGGTGATTATAAGACAGGAGTGAAAAAGAAATGAAAATAATTACTGCAAGGGGGATAGGTAGGCACTGACTGATTTGGATAACAACACTTCCACATTTCTTTAAAGGTGAGAAGTGAGAGATGGATGCTCTAAAATGGAGTTTGCCTGGGTTAACTTTTTTTTTTTTTTTTTTTTTTTTTTNCTTTACTTGACTGAGAGTTAGTGTTCCACTTCCCTGTACATACCCATAAGCACAGCTCATTGAGCGGCAGAAGCCACTGGCCTGGCTGTGGGCGTTATGCTGCCTTTATTGGTGTCCTCAGGTACTCCTGAGTATTGGAAGGTTCTACTCTGTGCACACAGGGATACCCAGTGCCTGGTGTGGAGCCAGACTCGCATTTTGGCACAGTAGCTGCTGAATGGCCCCTTCTATGGGCTGTTCTGGGCTTCTGTAGAAAATAAATTAAAAACCTGGCTATGTCTAAAAACACGTAGGAGATGTTCAACTTTCTCTGTGAAAAGGAAAAGGAGCACAGTCTCCTGTCATTTTGGTTTTGGAATAATGTGTGACCATTTAGGATTTCTAACCAAAACCAGTCTGTAGGTCTGTTCCTTGAGACTTGTAGTTTAAACATTCAAGCTCTGAGCTTTACACCACCTGTGTCAGTGTGTTAACATTAGCCAGTAAATATCCTTTTAGATATCATTTTTCTCATCAGTCCAATTAGTGGGAAAAAAAAGTTAGCAAGACATGATTTACATCTATCTCCTGGTAGTGGAACATCACTATAGCAGTTCATTCAGAAGCTTATCATCCAGTTCTTCAAGTAGGAAAGTCCAGAAGCTCAGCAGCTATAATTCAAAATTTGCAGCGGGCTTGCCTGGCAAGTGCAAGGGCCTGAGTTCAATCCCTGGTTCGCCCAAGGAAAAAAAAAAAAAAAAAGAGAAGAAAAAAAAATTGCAGCTGCACACTAACACATGCTATTGTTGCTGACACTCCTTTGGCTTACCACATTCACCCAGCTAGCTGTCAGGTCTCAGGCCAGATGTCACCTTTTCCAGGAAAGTTGTCCTAACTTGTGGCATTCCCGCTGGGCTTCCCGTGACTTCTGGCATAGTTCACCAGCCTTCCACCACTTCAGGCAGGATACTTGGTTACTAGCTGCTTCTCTGCTAGCCTTAATCTTCATGTGTACTCAAGTTTATAACCACAACACAAGCACACAGCTGAGCTCACCCTTGACACTTCATACACGTCAGCTGCTAGAAATGCAAACTTTCTACAAACAAGTTGACCTTAAAATTTCACCAGAAAGACTGTGTTCTGCATTTTTATCATGAGCTAATGGCTTCACTGTGAAGAGTTGAGGACAGTCTGATTCAGAAAAGGAACACAGTGCACATTTAGAAACTCGACACCTTTCATTACAAAATTGTATTACACGAGCCATTTTTTATTAGGTGGAATAAAAAAGCAAGAAACTAAAAAGAAAAACCAAACCATCCAAATTTTGTGAGCACACAAGTACCTACTAAAAGGACAAAATTTATTTTTTTCCTAAAAATGTATCACAGTAAAATTGGACTCTTTCAGTTTGGTAAGGAAGCAGAATCGGGACCATCAAGGTTTTTTTTTTTTTAATAACTAAAATATGTGCTTATTTTGGCCAAGTTAAATCCTTTTAAGAAAACTAACAGTTAACGAATCTTTCCATGAACAGCTAAACTAAAAAGCTCTCAGAAACCACATTTGTAGTAGAAATTATTTTTGCAACATAGGACTAAAGTTTGCACAGTAAACCACCTATAATGAATTAGACTCAGTCAACTGATATGACAGAGTTTGGAGAAGTGAAACTTAATGAAAAAAACCCTTATTTTTCTCTTAATAATAAGTGGATAAAATACTGTATGTTTTATACAAAAAGGAATCAAGAACAATGCAGTGTTACGAATAACCTGGTATCAACATATAATAAGGGATATCTAGAAAAGGTGTATATTATAGAACAGTCTTAAAAATGTGCAACTCAGCTAGATGTGGTGTCACATGCCTATGTGACATGCCTATGATCAGAGCACTTGGAGAAGCTGAGCTAGTGAGACTAAGTTTGAGCTCAGTCTGAGAAACTTAGTAGCTGAACAAGACATTGACTCAAATTAAAAAAGGGTTGGGGTTGTAACTCAGTATAAAGACCATGAGTGTATCCCAAGTACTCCCCACAAGTGTGCTCCATTGTCAAAACTGTAGTCTCAATTTTTTACTGATAAAATTTCCCCAGAGCAAATAATTTCTGTATCTGAAAGTAGGATGTCATTATTTAAAGTATTACTACTAAAAGCTACCTACATTTTGTCACATGGCTTCCATTTTTTTTTGTACTTTTCTAGCATAAAAGCCAAATTCTTCAGTGCTTTAAATGTAGTTTACATCATTCACATTCCAGTTTTTTCTTGCCTACAGAGTCTAAATTGTGATATTTAATATCAGCATTTGATATTAATGGCATTTTTAATGTTATTAACTTTAAAGATCATTTTCTTTTGGTCCTTTTATCCCTCCGAGTAATTTGAATATTGTCAAAACATGTCTCCAGAGGTATGTAGTACCACATACAGAAAGCTGTAGTGAATGAAACACACCCCCCATAAGAGAGAGAAGATGGAATAATTCAATTTCTTTGTTATGGTTATGACTTTTGCCTTCTCAGAATGCACCTGGAAGAGCAGTGAGCCTTACCTTGTGTCTGGTTTCAGATTTTCTACTGTGGAGAAAGTTTGATTTGTAATCTGAATGGATTTATTCTTCCCACTGAATGACCCATTTTCTCTGGATATAACTTCATATTCTGAAAAATGAAAACAAAAAGAATAGCTGTCTTCATGTCCTAGTTGATTTAATGGCTGTTGAAGCTAGTAGTATAATACAGACATTTATAACAGGAAGCAATTGTAATTGTAGTACTAGAAACATATTGATCTTATACGTGATCAATTTCCAGATAGAAATGGTTACACCAGTTAATAAAGATTCCAAAAACCCTTTAGGAGTTGCTTACTGGCCATTTCTGCTTTCTCTTTATCAGACCAAAAGTCTAGCAAAGAACTAATGGCCCTCCTGTGGTCGATTTAGACATAGCACCTGTCCTAATATTAGGCAGCAAAGTCTGCCACCATCAGGAAGTGCGGTTTGGGAAAACACTGTCTAAGGGGTGATGCTTGTGTAGAAGCTGAGTTTCCTAATCTGTGGGGCTTTCTATGCAGGCTGAGGGAAGGGGCCCTGGCTATGTGGCATGGTGCAAAAATTTGAGCTTTAAAACTACATCTAGTAATAACAGTCAACCAAATAATAAGCTATTTTTCTTTAGTTCATTATTTGTAGTTATAGAATTGGAAGGATTTCATACCTATTGCTTATATAAGTTATACCACTTTGATAATTTTCTTTGTAGTAAAGAAAATCACCTATTTAAAATCTGCATAGAGGTGTGCATAAATTTCACTTAAAGGTATATTTTTATGAAGTTCTAGGACTCATCCAGAAAGGCTGTGAGACTAAATAAAATTTACAGACTTGTCCATTGATTTTCCCTGCTCTCCACTGAGAAGTAAACTTAATGCATGTGACAAGATAATAGAACTAAAAAACAAAGTAGGGCCAGGGTGACAGTTCAGTGGAATAAGTGCTTGCCTACAAGCACAAGGCCCTGAGTTCAGTTCCTGGTACCATACACACACACACACACACACACACACACACACACACAAAGTAAAAATAAGATAAAATAATCATATTACTCAAAATTACATCCATTGATGCAAAGAAATAAAAGTTCATCTTACATAAAGAAAGCTGACAAAAAAGCTGGCAAGTTCTATTATGGACTTCTGCTATATACTGAGATGAATATTGGCCAAAAAATGAAAATTAAAAATAAAAAACTAGAATAACTCAGGTAAACCTAAACTTTCCAGTTTTAATTTGGAAATATTTTTAATAGTTTATTTAAAAAATCCAAAAGGAAGAAGATAATTTGGGGGAACAATTTAATATGACTATCTTTCGAAAATCCAAATTAGGAGGCAGGAACCCTGAGCTAGACACCATCGCTGCATCTGCCAAAGTCCTATTGACCGATGGTTAGTGGAGTAACTTATGCACCTTCCTGTTTGCTCCCAACGGCTTTCCTCTTGCCTTGGTTTTTTATTCTAGATGAGCAGGGAAAGGGAGAGAGGGGAAATCAGGAGTTCAGAATTGTTCATTTTCTTCAACTGTTAAGGGATAGTTGCTAGGAGAAAAAATGTAAGCAAATTTAGTTTTTTAAGAATTTAAAATGTAGGATATACCTCAGCAATTGAAATTTTCCAATTGAAACAATGCAAGTGCTGTTCAGTCACACACAAAAAAATTATATAAAATTCTACTTATCAAAGGAACTTTTTTTTTTTTTTTCAGAACCAAGGATTGAACTCAGGCCCTTGCACTTGCTGGGCAAGCACTTATTCTACTGAGCTGTCTCCCCAGCCCCAAAATAAACTTTTGCTCAGGGTATTCCTCATCAACTGTTTGCTATCCCTTCTTAATATTAACCTAGAGATTTGATATTTGAAACTTGTAGTGAACATATTCTCTAATTTTCATTTGACTCAAATATTCAAAGTTAATATTTTTTGCTCTGGAAGAGATTTCAAAATGTATCTAGTAGTTTCCTTTGCAATTAAGAGATTTAGTATTTCTCTCAAAATTCTAACTTTTAAAACTATGCTTGTTTTGTGCTTTGCACATTTATCTTTTTATTTATTTTTATTGTTGTTTTGAGACAGGGTTTCACTGTAGTTCAGATGGCTTTTACCTCACTATATAGTCCAGGCTGGCCCAAACTCATGGCAGTCCTCCTGCCTCAGCCTCCTGATGCTGGGATTATCAGCATGGCCCATTTTAATTTTTTAAAGTTATATCTTTCCATAAATCTACGAATATAAAGATTGCTTCTATTATTGCACTACTGATGAACATTAATACAATAGTTATTTGTATATTCAAATGCCCTGTCTTTTTCTTAGAATACATTGATAAAAATGGGAATCATTACTATTAAAACAGATAAGGAAACAAGTTCACAGAGGCAATTTATGAATCCAAGTTGCACATCTAACCTGTAATGAGCATTTGATTTAAATCCACATCAGCATGCTCTGTGGCTATGACACTCAACAGAATGACTAATTTAAGTTCTTCAAGAATCCAAGCTATGATTAATATTTTGCTGTACCTAGTTCTTCCTGCATGTAGAAGGGACACGGAGAAGCAACTGAACTGGAATGTATTCACTTGAGGGGAGAGTGTACCTGTCAACTAGAACAACGTTCCTAGCAAAGGATGATTCCAGAGATGAGGGCTACAGCTCATTACTTTTTTTTTCTCAATTTCTTATTGCAATACCAGTTCCAGTGACATAAAAATTTCTTATACTATCTAAGCTGCTGGTTTTAAACAACCATCTTTAAAATCAAGTGGTATTTAATATAACATTAAAACAAAAATGGAAAAACTAGAGCATATGATTAGGGCAAATGGTCTAATGCTGAAATACAAATTAGGGGAATAACAGTTATAGAGGAACTTTTTTCCATTTAGGAAATATTAGGGCTAAAGAGATGTGATCCTGGTCCATAAAATTTGTTATGTCTTAACTTTCTATGAAAGATCCCAAGTAGCCCATTACCATGAGTAACAATATTATAAAAGCAGATAAATGGATGAAGTATGGGTATATGTATAAAATATATTTATGATTCGAGATTTCACATTTATATAAATTTTAAAAATTATTACAGATGAATGTAGAAAAGAAAATCTGATAAAAGATAAATTAGCTATTATCCATGTAGTAGATTACATGTATTAGATTAACTAATCCCAGCTTGATATCCAGCATCTGTAGGGCAAAAGAAATTTTATAGATTTTTTGACCTTGATAAAACTAAGCCTCAGACTAGCATAGGAACTTATTACCAAAGTATAACTATCAAGAGTTTTGGATGTATTGCTACATAATTACTGATAATCAGTACTGAGACTGATTGACTTTAAGGTTTGGGGTTTCTGTAGCTGGCATAGTCCCAAATACAGAAGCAGGATTATGCTGATCTCTGGGAACAGAGAAGGCAAATTGGTTCTTTTTCAAGACAGAGGTTAATTTTGTATAAAAATGAGAGTTCACGAAATACGGTGTAAAAAAGCTAATTAAGGTCAGGGATGGAGCTCAGTGGCACAGCACCTGCCTGGCAAGCACAAGGTCCTGAGTGCAATTCCCAGTAAAAACAAACAAACAAAAAAACTGCCACCTAATCATAGATCTGCAGTTTACATGAAAGTTGCCTGAATTATGTGGTTTCAGCTACAGAAAAATAGCTGCCGTTTTCTACTTTATTCACAGTAGAAATTATTTCTGGCAGATCTTGAATTCTTCCACCTCAGTATGTACTGATCTTTGCTTACTCCTTCCTTAGCTCTTCCGTTCCCTGCACCAAGTACATGCAAGGTGCGTGAGCTCAGGTATCTGAGGACTTGGCTGATTTAGGTGGATGGTCTTTCATCTGCTTTTCTTCTTTCACTCTCCTTTTCATTATGGACGACTAAACTGCCACATAAAAAATTCAAAGAATGACTCATGGCTTATTTTTGACATGATTTACTTATTTTTAATTTTTTAGAAAATTGGACGGGTAATAGGAGTCAGAATTTTCTGAAATGAGCAGAAAATTGTCCAAGAGTAGATTTTTGAAAGAAAATTTTTTTTTGCTTTCTTCTTATTTATTTATTCATTTAGTGTATTTAGTACAGGATCTACAGGATCTCACTATGTAGATGGGACTCGAGGTGATCCTCCTGTTTTCAGCATCCTAAGCACTGGGATTATAGGTGTGCACCACCACTCCCAGTCTCATTCTCAGTGCACCCCAGGGGCGGGGCTGGCATGGCAGGCGAAGAAGAAGGGTGGAGCCCCCAGCCCCTGCATCTGCCTAAACAGGCACTTTAATCTGCTGAACTATCTGGCCAGCCCAGAAAATTTTTTCTGAAGACAGGTGAAACAACTTTTAGCTTGTCTAAAAGTTCTACATCAATTTAGAAGTTGGGTTGATTAAAGGAAAACTAATATAAATCTCATCAACATTTGAATCTCCCTATATATTTTCAGTAATTTGCTTGATAATGAGAAAACTAGCTCTATCTTAAAACTGGGTAAAGGGGATTTGAGAAGATGAAAGGAATATAGTATAAATTGACCTGTTAAAATAAATGGGGACCCCAAAACAAAGACAAAGATTCAATTCCCATCCTGTGACACTCTGGACAATGTGCTATAGAACAGCAGAGCATCTCTAGGACTCCGCCTCCTCACACAACCTCACATGTTCCTGTTCTGTCCAGGGTACATCTCCCTCAAAGCATCATGTTATCTAAGATTCCCACCACAGCAACAAGTCCCTCACGCCATGATCTTACCAGTGACAGTATCATTTAATGGCTTTTCCCAGTCCAAGATGACGAATGAGGGGCACCCTTCCACAGTGACCACAGTGAGGTTGGTGGGTGGGTTCTGTGGTGGGCTGGTGGCATTGCCCTCCATGGCTTCCTCTGTGGGGAAGCGGCTGATGGAGTCTGTGATGGAGCATGGCTTGTTGTCAGGCTTTGGAATGTAGCGGACATGAGGACCTACGAGAAAGAAGACTGAAGTTACCATTTTTGAAACTTGCAAAGACTGAAATGAGCTGGTATATAATTGTTAATTGGGAGGGGAGAAGGAGTTGAAGGGAGGGTAGCAGAATGTGAAAACAAGTTATGTCACGGTCAGGTACAAACTCTATGATGAATGTTATTATTATGCATATCTAAAATGTACCAAAATATATTTGAAAAAAAACAACTAAAAATAATAAAATGGGAAAACATTTACATAAAATAAAACTTGACTGAAAAATATCAACAAATTAGATTTCAGAGTATAGAATATTACCATAGAAAAGGTCACTGCGTAATGATCAATAGTCACTTAATCAGGAGGTTTTTTACAATCCTAAATTACATACCTGTACCTCACTATACACATCTTAAGTATGTGAAGCAAAAACTGAAAATGTAAAAGTAGAAATGAATCCATAATCAAAGTTACAGATTTCAGTACTCTTCTCTTATTCTCTTATTGATAGACCAAGTTCACAAACAAAATCAGAAGACCTTCCCACAAAGAGAATGTTAGACTCAGATTCCCTAAAGATTTAGGAAAGAAGCAATGGCAATTCTAAACAAATTCTTCCAGAAAATTGAAGAGGAAAGTTGAATATTATTCTGATACTAAACCTGATTGCATGTTATAAGGAAACTATAGAGCAATGTCCTTCAGAATGCAGCTCTAAAAATAATCTTGGAAAATTGAATACAACACTAAACAAAATGAGATTATGATGAAATGGGGTTTGTCCACAGCACACAAAGTTCATTTAATTTCTTTTAGAAATCAGTTCATCATGTTCACAAGCAAATAAAGAAAAGCCAAAGTCATTTTAATAAAAGCAGGTAAGTCAGGGACAATCTAGAATCAGTTTCTGATAAGAATTCTTATCATTCTGAAAGAGAGCTTTCTCAATCCAATAAAGACATCTCTGAAAAGTCTACAGCAATACAAAGACTGAATGCTTGTCCTGCAAGGTTATAGTAAATGATATCTTGTATTCCCATTTCTACATAATATTTTGCTGGAGGA
>NDGN011417012.1:0-16973 GCA_002564285.1 Tympanoctomys barrerae
TGCCAGCCAGCCCCGCCCCCTGGTGGGCTGAGCTGGCCACATACATACACATACACACACACAAATAAATAAATAAATAAATTTAAAAAAAAACATCTGGTAAGTTTAAAAAAAAATGGATAACATGTTATTGGTTTGTTTTGTTTTGTTTTGTTTTGTTTTTTGTTTTTTGGCGGAACCGGGGACTGAACTCAGGCCCTTGCCAGGGAAGCGCTTATTCTCCTGAGCCATCTCCCCGGCCATGGATAACATGTTAAAGGAATTTCAGGTGTATGCAGGATTTTAAGAAGTACTGTAGGGCAAGATTAATTGTAAAATCGCTTCCCTTGCATAGATAGAAATACATGTCATTAACTGTGTAAATGTTCATATTCATCCTCTTCATGGTATCCCTGCATTGTGCAGTTTCTTGTCTCATCTGTATTAAGTGGCCTGATCCCTAGCAGTTTGATATGACTGAGGGAACATGTCATTCTTCATCCAGAGTAGATGTAGTATCCATCTAGAAATCATATTCAGATATAAATATGCACATGTTCTCTTCTTTGAATCTCAATTTTTTGGTAAGTATCCCATTTTGCACTGTCATTGTAAACTATCTAGAAATGTGTTTACTTTCTAATCTATACAATTCAACTCTCTGTGGACTTGTTCAGCCTGTGACAGTATGCATGATTGCTTCTTCAAAACATTCTGTGATCAGAATGTAAAATTCACTGTTACCAGCTATAAGTTTTATCACACTGTCTCCTGATTTTTTCATTTAGCCTCAAGACCAGCCAGCCTTGATAGTGGCAGAACATCCACTAGCAATAGTAATAATAATGCTTCACTCCATGAAGTTAAAGGTATGCTGTAGGTAAATTTATTAATGTTCTCCATGCGTTTCCAAGTAATATTTAAAAATGGGATAAGGGCTTAGGGCTAGCTTAGTGGTATGGAACACACCTAATATGTACAATCCCAAGTTAGATTTCCAAGTACCAGAGAGTGAGAAAAAGATGTTGGAGGTAGAAAAGAGTTTCTGAGGTAAAGATGAAGTCCACATCATTTATGTTTTGAATATAGCTGTTTGGAACATTTATATATTTTGCATTGTAATACAGATGTATTTCAATGTACACAAATGTAAAAACAGGAGCAGTTCTTTGGTTTCAGTTTTTCATCTTCACAGATAAAATAGTCTTATTGTAGTCTTTATAGTGCAAAATTGTATGCAGGCCCTTACTTTACTTACTTTTTGTCTTTCATATTTAAATGACTGTCCTTAATTTTCTCATTATGCATGTACGTTAAACTTACATTACTCATACTTCACAAATATTCTAGATTAGTGTAGGTAAAAGTAAAGGGAAGTTTTTTGCTTTTCCTTTTGAGAAGCAGTTCTCCCCGGGGGGTACACAGAAGGTATATGAATACATTATGACATCTATAAAGAATTATTTGAAGTTTTTTTCAGTCATTTTGTTTCTTTGTTTTGTTTTGTTTTTGAGACATAGTCTTGCTCTTCAGGTTAGCCTTGAACTCAGTTTGTTGCCCAGGTTGGCCTTGAATTCACCAACTCCTCTCTCAGCCTCCTAATTGCTGGGATTGCAGGCTGCAATGGTGGGATAGGCTGTGTAGTGGGATTGTACCACTCTGCCTGACTTCCTTAATTTTTTAATATTCATTCCAAGTTGAAGTTTTCATATTAATGTCTGAAAATTTTGTGACTACTATGTTTTACCTTGAAGATATGCTGCCTTTTCAATTCTCCAGTTGTTTAAGCAGTGTATTATAGTTATTTCCTATAGTCAACAGTTATTAAAATTATAAAGAGTACATTAAGGTGTTAGCAATGTTTGGACAGAATATCCTGTCTGCTTCTTGTACTATGGATAACCACTAAGAAGATAACAATGTACAATATATTGATTATCAAAACTGTCCTATTAATCAGTTGAGAAACTGTCATTCATATTTATTTCTCAATAAAAAAATAAAAAATAAAAAGTACATTAATCCCTTACAAGGTTATAAAGTTATTTAGTATTAGTATTTACCATGTTATGATTTCATTTCAATAATCTGAACTATATGCTTTTAAGAGGAAATTAATTTTTTCATTTTACAGTTGTGTTATATCCGGTAGAAAAATATGCTCTGAAAATATATATAAAGACTTTCTTCTTATCATTTAGAAGTTTCAGGGCCAGGGAGATAGCTCAGCAGCATACATGCCTGTCTGGCAAGTGTAAGATCCTGAGTTCAATCTCTGGTACCAAAAATTAAAATAAATATTTAAAACAAATTCAGAAAATCTTATTTCTGTGTGTTACATAACTTGAGACAGGTTTTTTTTTTATGACTGTATGATTAAGAAACCATGGAAAATTGTACCATCAATACAGAAAATGCAACCTTCCCACTTACCAAAATAACTTTTGCTATTGATCAAAACAGATCAGTTCTTTTAAGGACAGTATCATTTTTAGGGAGATTTATTCCAGAACTAGCTAATTTTCATTCAGTGTTATCACCTGAACTGAATCTTTTAAGGCTAAATAGACCCCAAACCAGCAGTAAACCAAAACCGTCACATGATTCAAATCTTTAGAATAGGGGCCGAGGCTATAACTCAGCGGCATAAGCACTTGCCTGGCAAGCACTAGAAGGGTTTTTGTTTTTGTTTTTGTTTTTGCTCCAAATGCCTTCAGGGCAGGTTTGGCTGGCTTGAGTTATGGGAATCGAACCACAGCAACCTGAGCCTGACTGCTTTGTTGAAGCAGCCACTTAAAGAACTGAGCTAAGGGGCAGGCCCCCTGGCACAAGATCCTGAGTTTGATCCCTGGTACTACCAAGAAAAAGAAAGAAAAAAAGAAAATACTATGTATTTGATTTCATATTTGTAATAAAATTTTCTAATTACATTATTTCTCCATTTAATTTCCTTTGTATATATGCTGATTCTGTTCAAAAAGTGTTGGGCTAGCCGAATAGCTCAGCAGATTAATGCACCTGGAAGCAGGCCCAGGCCCGCCCCCGGGGCATGCTGAGACTGCACTTGAGACTGGGCGCGGTGGTGCGTACCTACAATCACAGCTCTTGGGAGGCTCTAGCAGTGAGACCTGAACCCTGAACACCCCTCCCTAAAATAAATTTAAAAAAAAATTAAAATAGAAAAACAAAAAGTGTTAAGATTATTCAATAAGCAGAAAACCTTTCAAATAAATAATGAGGACTTCATAAAAAGGCAAAGAGAATAGAATTTTTAGTTTTGCATTTAAAACAGCTTTGGGTTTTAACATTCTGAAATAACTTAAAGTTAATGTAATCATGTTCTTGTTCTAAATTGCATAGTATTTTGCAGTCATTCAACTCTGAGTTTTAGTCCTCAGTATATTAGGTGCCTTCTTTATATGAGGCTTCCTTTAGGCTCTAAGTATAGCGGTAAAAGCACACTTTAGCCTTTGTGGAATTTAGAATATTGGTCACGTTGCCAAAATAAAGCAGCAAGCTGTTAGACTGATGAAAGTTTAACATGATTTACTAAGCATTTCTATATAAAACTGGAAAGTAAGTTTGGCTATTCATAGAATGAGAATCCTGGAAACAAATTCAGTAAGTTTTATGACATGCAATAATCTCATTTCTATTATTAAAGTCTCAATACAATATTTACTCCTAAAGCAGGTGCAGTTAACCAAAGCAGGCCACAAAGCCACAGTAGTGGAGAATTTAGCCTGCTTCATGATTATGAGGCATGGTCCAGCAGTGGAAGTAGTCCAATCCAGTACTTGAAAAGACAGGCCAGATCAAGTCCAGTGCTCCAGCACAAAATGCCAGAATCATTAGAAACTCGAACACACCACAAGATAAAAACTGGTTCACCAGGAAGTGAAGTCGTTACTCTGCAACAATTTTTAGAAGAAAGTAACAAGCTTACCTCAATACAGGTTAGTTTTGTGTATGGTGACCCTATTTAGATAAATACAAGTTAAATGTCTATAATATTGAACCTGATAGTTTTTTAAAATTATAAAGTGTTAAATGATAACTTTATATTGTATAGTTCAATATATAAGGGAGCTCAAAATAATTTTATTTACCTGCTTTGATTTTTCTAAACAGTTAAAATCTTCAAGTCAAGAGAATCTTTTAGATGAAGTAATGAAAAGTTTGTCTGTCTCTTCTGACTTTTTGGGAAAAGACAAGCCAGTTAGCTGTGGTCTGGCCAGGTCAGTAAGTGGAAAAACTCCAGGGGACTTCTGTGATAGACGGACAACAAAGCCTGAGTTTGTGAGAGCTGGTTCTCGAAAGACTGAAGATGCCTACGTCATTAGTTCTGCAGGAAAGCCTACACTAGGAACTCAAGGAAAAATAAAATTGGTAAAAGAAACCTCTGTATCTCGACAATCAAAAGATAGCAACCCTTATGCCACTTTACCTCGTGCAAGCAGTGTAATCTCAACAGCTGAAGGGACTACACGAAGGACAAGCATCCATGACTTTTTGACCAAGGACAGTAGACTACCAGTGTCCATTGACTCTTCACAGCCTGCTGCTGATAACAGCATCACTGCAGCATCTAGTGAGTACCCTTTACACCAGTCACCCTCTCACAAGCTTAGTGGTCTAAGCCAGAGTGTAGGTTCTTATGCCCAAAATGACTTAGCTGCAGATTTGCCTGAATCTCTATATTCCCAGACTAAAAACTCAAGAACAAAAAGGTCATATTTTCTAAACCAAACGTTTTCAACTACTAACATGCCTCATGACATATTTGGAATATCATGTAAAGATAACATAGAATCATTTGCTGTGGTTCACTCATCTCAGCCGTTCTTATCTCTCAACACAGAATTAGTTAGTAACATAAGTGGGTTACCTCTCAGGCTAACCAGTAGAGAAACAAACCAGGCTTCTGCCTCTGTGGTGGAAGCTGTACAGCAAGGTAATGGACAGTTCTCTGATGGTCAGAACCCAAGTGACAGTAACACCCAGTCCAGTGTAGATAGCAGTAATCGTATCCCTCCTGCATGCCTCTATCCTGATGACACAGAAGCTGCATTGTTGGTTTCTGAAGATAATCAAACTATTTGGTATGAATATGGTTGTGTATGATTAAAACTGCATAATATATTGATGTTATATGATATACATTACACTTCTCTAATCTCATTTGAAGAGCTACTGTTGTAAAGTACCATTTCGCTAGGATTATAATTTTAAGATTGTTGCATAGTCTTGAGTTGTACATGATGGCATGTATATAAACATGAATGTGTGCCCACACCAAAACCTGCATGATATGTCAAATATATTGTACATCTTCTGCATGCCTTTAAAAACCTCAACCATACGTTCTCTTCCTTCATATTTTGTCACTTGATATAAGATTATTACTTTGATATCCAGAAGCATGTTAAAAGTTTGCATGTTTCATTATCAAAGAGGCATTTCCAAGTCATATTTGCTTTGTTGCTTCTAAAAAGAATGTTCATTTCCTCCCAACTTTCTGCCCCTCCTTTTCCCTCTTGTTGTTCCTCTGCTATTATCCAAGAATGTGCATTTCATATTGCACATGTACAGTAGTAATAAGGAAAATATGTAAAAAGGTGTCATTTCCTTTTGTCATTTAATTATGCCATTTGTCCTTGTTCTATTTTCAAGAGAGCAAATAATTCAGTATAACACTACAAATAGTAAATTTTAACTAATACCCATAATAATAAAACATTATCCAGATCTAAAACATTGTTAATATTTGTAAATGCAGTGTTATTGCTAAAAAAAAAAACTCCATCAAATTTAAGTGTGATTAACACAATGACTAGGAGCATTTATATTATCTTTCAAGATGATTTATTTGCTTGGAATCAGTTAACACAATAGTTCTTCCAGTTTTTTTTAATACAGAGTTAAAAATAAAGCATATACAACATATTGAAAATTTGTATTTTTGCTTCTCTTCCAAAAAGGTAATAAGTTTATAAAGTGGTATAAGTTATTACTTGTATAATTATTAAAATATATATTATAGTCTTAAAATAATTTCAAAAATAAATACATCATGCTAACATATAAAATATAACCAATAAAAAGGTATGATTTTAGAATAAATTTCAGAACTAAGGATAATTATAGACTCTAGTTAAAGAGACAGTGTTTACAAACTGACTACACTTTTCATAAACAAATTATCTTAGTTTATCATAAACAAATTATATCACTTTCAGAACAACTCAGCTAGACTTGAATTTCTAAGTCCTAGAATATTAAAAATCCTGTAATTTTGATTTACCTCTGGAGGAAGAGGAATATATTGTAACTTGGTCTCTGGAATGTTTTTGCTATTTTAATATGGCCTCAATATTATGCCACCTGGAATGCCTTTAAAATGTGACTTTTTTGTTTTGTTCTGGGTTTTTGTTTTTTGGTTTGGTTTGGTTTGGTTTTGGTTTTGGGGGGTTTTTTGGTCATGATACTGAAGATTGAACCCAGGAGATTTTGTACTGAGCCACATTCCCATTCTTAGTCCTTTTTATTTTGAGACAGGGTGTTGGTAAGACACTGAGTTGAACAGGCCACACTTGTACGTGCAGTCCTCACATGTCATCGGTGCTGGATTATGGGCATGTGTCACCACACCTAGCTGAATGTCACTAAGTGAGGAGGAATTATTACTTATATTTTTATTACTTCATTGTTTGACAAAAAAAATTGCAGAGAATCTTTGTTTAAAGAAATGTGTATCATTTGTGAAATAAGCTATCCTCTTGTACCTACACAGAATTGTTTCAGAAGCTAGGGCCCTTTTATATTATTGAGTGTGGTTTTTATTTTTAATAGCTAGTACTAATAATTGGTAATCAAGTTAGCACAGTCAGAAAATTTGCAAAATTTCAGTGCAAATTTTTAATATACTTTCAGCATAAATACATCATCCTATTTTATGTCAGTTTTTTGTTTGTCAATCCTAAAACTTCTATATTTCTGATGCTAATATTCTTCTTTATTTATAACTTACTAGTTAATGGTAGGTATGGCTGAGATTAGATGGAGGCCACATATGAGCCAAATATAAAAGTTAATGTTAATTTCTTTTCCAAATTGAATCAAGTATTTTTTTTTCACAAATAACTCAAATGCCACACATCTGACCATAGCACTTTAAATTTAAAATGTTAACTTTATTCAAAATACATGAAGATCATGTGCTATTATATTTTAAAATATTTAACAAACTCAATCTTACAGGAAGGAACTATTCCCTACTGAAATAAATATATATGTATATATTTATTTATTTTATATTATTTTATTATATATTTTTTCCCAAAAAACACCAGATACATACCATGTCCATGTGTTCTAAGGACTGACAATGTACACTTTCTTTAGAAACCATCACTTGCCATGGGTCATAAAATTCCCTAAACCAAACACTAGTATTATCTTACTTGTGTTTCTTTGTACCACTTGGAATCAACTTTTTTGGGGAGGTGGGGTACTGACAAGAATTAAACTCAGGACCTCACACCTGCCAGGCGGCACTACGCCATGCAGCTATATCCCTGGATCCTAGGAATCAAAATTTTAGTGGCAAAAAAAATTGTAAATCATATGAAAGCAGTGTTTCCTAGATTTTTTTTTGATCAGCATAGTAATTGCTGTAAATGAAAATATACATTGATGACCAACAGTTTTGAAAGATAAAAGTGAATCAAGTCTGACTCAGTTAAGCATCTGCACTTATTTTCTCTGACATACTTCCATGAATATCTAATTTCACAAAGGATTATTCAAGAATTATTTAAGGTTAAGTACTACAATTTTATAAACAATAGGACTGAATTGCTTTTATATTCCAGTGTTAAGATTTCTAGATATTATAGTTATATGATTTATGTTACTGTACAATAGTATCAGTTTAAGCCAACTTTGAACCAAGCAATTTTATGTATAGTCAGTGTAATCAGGTATATCACGTGCCTGTAAAACACGCCTCAACCCCACTTTTCTTAGATGGTTGGATGCTCCTGCTGTTGTGTACAAGATTTTTTACTTTAAAACTATTGTTGACTGGGTATGCTGGTGCATTCCTGTAATCTAAGCACTCAGGAGGCTGAGGCGGGAGGATCACTGTGAGTTCAAGGCTAACTTGGGCTACAAAGTGAGTTCAAGCCATCCTGAACTATGTAGCGAGACCCTGCCTCAAAAAGATGAAAAAGGTAGGGGATATATAGCTCAGTGGCACTGTGCCTGCCTGGCAAGTGCAAGGTTCTGAGTTCAATCTCCAGTACCAAAGGAAAAAAAAAAGCTAAATAAATATAGTAAGTATGTAAGTCTATCTGACCTCATAGAAAAAACTGTAGATGTTATAGTTTGTTTTCAAAAATGGTTTTCATGTTACAGTTCTAAAATATAAAAAAAAAACAGCCTCAAGCAGTGAGAAGTGTGTAAGATTAATAAATTTCAAGTTAATAGATTCCTTCTTCCCCTACTGAATGACAGCTCTTTAGTTTCTTATCTTTTTTGAATTGTTTGTTTAACCTTTGATTAAATAACATGAAATGCTTTTCTCCTGCAGATGTGGACAAAATACAAGAAAGCAGAAATTCAAAAAGCAGGTCTAGGGAGCAACAAAGCTCCTAATTCTATTACCCACTACATGACATGTGGGCCAAGTGGTGAGTTTACTGCTTAAAATGTAAATGAGATTAGTCTCATTTATATAAACTAACTGACTTCAGTGAGAGCAAATGCACATTGCATTAACGGATGTAAATATTGCTTGCTTAATTGGCTTTCTGACCTATGCACTAGTAAAGCAAAATTAGTTGATTGCCATGGGTTTTTGCCTCAGTGTAGGAAACGAGGTTTAAATCAGTTTAAAATTAATTTTACTAGTGAATGATGGGAAATCTTTTTATGATAGAATAACTTTTTTATGGAGAATAACTTCTCCACAATTTTCTTGATAACTGATTAAACTAGATGTTTATTCTCTAAAGAACCAAAGAAAAGTTGTCTCTGATTTTCTGTCACAGTCTCATTTCCTAGAAATACCTGGTGCATGCTCATGTTCTTATAGTGGCTGCTTTGTAGTATATATCCCTCTTATCTTTAAGCTTTCTTATATTTTCTTTCTTCTTTCTACCTTCCAATGAAATACAGAGAGAAAAATGTCCTTCAGTTTCTCAGTATGAAGCCTTTATTTGTGAAGTAACAAGACACCTAGCAACTATAGAACCATTTTCTTTAACCTTTTAAGACTTTAAACAATCCTTCGTGAATAGAGCAGGCAAGAAATACAAACCTTCATTCCTTCCTTGAATCAAGGAGCACTACTGGATTCAACTGCCAAAAGAGTTTTAGAAAGTTTTAGGACTTCATTAGACATTGTATTGTTAAGCTCTGCTGAATAAAGGACATTCTCTCACTAAAGACCACAAATGTTTTGAGGCCGAGTGTTACAAGAAGTACTCCAAATACAATCTACTTTCTTCATCATTTGTTTATGAATTTATCTATGTTTGCTTAATGCTCCTGCTAAGTATTAGTCAAAAGTTATCCATTTATATTTAGTTGTATAAATCTAAATTAAACCTGTAGTATTTTGTGGAATGTATTATACATCAAGGTACAGAGAAGTCGTTTTAGCATGTCAGAGCCTTCTTGGTTAGCAGACTGCATGTGTTGGTACTTTTTTTAAAGCAATTATTTCGATGCACTTCAAAAGAAATTCAGTTATACGATAAATCTGAAAACTCCATAATGAGATGTAGGCGCTAAAAAGTGAGTTCTACGAACCTGTGCATATTCCTCACTAAGCTGCACTAAGCATTCATACATGGATCCAAGATAACAGTGTTTTTCTGAAACTTTTTTTAGTAAAATGGTTTTCCAGCAACTGGCATCCCCAAGATAAAACTGTTGTGCTTTAACTCATTTCACTTCTTTGCTATTTTGTTATGTATGTGTGTGGTTTTTTTTAACTTAAGAGCTGACTATTGCTTAAGAAGTTTTCATACGGAAAAAAAAATAATAATGTAAATAATGTACTATGATCTGCATTTTGCCAGGAACTCATTTATTATCATTTATTAATAAGAACTATTGGGTTTTTGTCCTTTATAATATTACATTAAAGTTGGTAACTATTATTGGTACTTTTGAAATATTTGTATGCATTTGTTACCTTAAACATTTCAAAGAAGCACAAAAAAGTAGATTTAGTTAACCCAGAGAAACATCAATTTTTTAGTAATTCCAATTTTATAGCACAGTTTTATTTTCTTATAAAGTCCAAAAAATGCATTGATACTTTTAGTGCAAATTCATTATTTAACTTAAATATGAAAATAATCTTCTGAAATGAGACGTTATTATTTTTATTCTAACAATATACTTCTTAGGCTCTTACTACCAGCTCTAAAGAACTTTCGGGAATTCTTCCTTATTCCATAATGTATGATTTATAAACTGTGTGTATCACTAACCCAGTAGCCATGAAACACACCCCATTTACCCCTTACCCCCATCTCTGTTTGGTAGCAATGTTGCGTGTATACTTATCTTTGGAAAGATGATCAGTAAAAAAGAGAAGCATGTTTAGTAGACCAGAAATTGAAATTGAAGTTAGAGAACTTGGTTTCATTAACTCAGTACTACCATTAATATAGGTTTTACCACCAAGTAATATTATGATTTTGAAATTTTTGGATGAAAGGTGCTATGTAAATGTAAATACAAAGGAATCTTACTGAAATACAAATAATGCACAACAAAAATATTAATAGTATATTCTCTAGACTTGTATCTATCATGACTCCATGGACTCAGTATCAAAAATCAGTAAATGGGTATCATGGAAAGCTAGAGACACTTGATGTAAAAAATGTAAATTTATTTTTGGTTGGGTAAGTTGAAAATAAATGTAGAAATTGTTTTAGCTAAATACACTAAGTGGGTAAGTTAGATTTATATTAACTAGCATCTAATTTGCACAACTAGGACACATCTGAGGAGAATTACTGAAAGCTGAAACCTAGTAAGTGCGAGGTGGCCCAAATCAGTGTGTAATATCAGTTTGGTGTCTACAAAATACTAAAATCCTAATATAGAGAATCTGTTGAGTTAACCAGAACGTTACTGCTTCAACAGGAAGTGCCGAATGACAACCTGTGAAGTACTAAATATGAGTAGACTGGTCCTGAGAAAGGACAACTAAAGAAACAACCCAGGGAATATACTGGGACAGTAAAAATTCAAACATTCTCAATTATATTAATCACATTTTTCATGCCATTTCAAGAAAACACTAGATAATAACCACATGAGTATTTTACTTTCTCCAAAAGTAACCCTCAGAAGCAGACTTCATAGGAAGCCTTTCTTTTCCCTTACATAAACTTCTGCCAAACAAAATAGTACAGCCAGCTGGAACTAACCAGGACCATTTTCCTCAGTAGGACCTGGATGGTTTTATGTATCTGTCCGTAATTTAAAGTAACACCTAAAACCCTCAGGAAACTGAAAAATTCAATATACTGGGTAATAGCTTTGGCCCAGAACTCTAATAATGTGCTTCAAATCTAGCCATGTGGAAATGTTGCGGTCCAAGTTTTTGAATTGATGATAACTAAAGAGTTCATAAGAAAAGTTCATATATAGCACCTTTCATGCAAGGCACGGTAAAAGCCTAATTTAAAAAATCACTGTGCACATTACAGAATTGCAGTCTCTTCACTGCAGCCTGTACTGTCTTACCCATCTTTATCAGGAAGTGAGAATGGTACTGTACCAGATCTGGAATTACAATGGGGAATACTACATATGCTAAATTGCTTTTGTGTTTTAAATTACTTTTTATGAGAAAAGTAGAGAATGTGTTTTTCTTTTCAGCTACTCTTAGTCCTGAGATTTTTTTTTAAACTTTGAGTAATACAAAAGGAACCCATTTTATAATATAAACTTTGATGCACATGTTTAGATATCTGGACAATGAAAATGCCTTAAAAAAGAATGCTTAATAATGTTGCACTTACAGCACCGTTTAACAGAGCTTAATTTTAAATTGTCTTTTCTTTTCTACTGAGGGTTCTCTGTTCAGTGTCTGCCATTGTACTTACAACTGTTATTAAATACCAAATAATATAAAAGCTGTAACATTTCCTTTAAAATTAAATGCTAATGAGGGATTTGGAGTTGGATGGCAAATGTTTACTACTTGACAGTAACTATTACCAGCCACAAGAATCCAACTGAGGAAACATCGTTGTTTGATTTGTCTTTTTAAAACATTTTCATTTTAAAGTGTTTCTCAAACATTTACTTTGGATTAACATTCATTTTTCAAACTGATATAAAAATAAAACAGAGGTGATTTTTTTTATAACAAGTGGTTAGTAATCATTTAAAAAGCGTATGATTTTAGCCAACTGTTACTCTTTGCCCTGGAGAATTATTTTCAGACACAACTCATAACTTGGTTTATATTATTTTATCCAAATCATTTGGGTGTTAGGAGATTTGGGGAGAAAAAGAATACAGCCAGTCTTGGGCTAGAGAGATAGCTCAGTGGTCTAAGTGCCTGCCTGCCAAGCACAAGGACCTGGGTTCGATCCCTGGTACCGCATACCATGCTGGGCACAATGCTGTGCAAGCCACCAAAACTGGATATGGTGGCGCAAGCCTGTAATCCCAGCACTGGGGAGGCTGAGACAGGAAGTTCACTATGAGTCTAAGCTGTGTAATGAGACCCTGTACCAAATAAAAGATTTTTTTAAAAAGAAAAGAAAAGAAAAGACAGTCTGTCAATTCTCTTCCCCAGCATAGTTTTAAATACAGCTTATGGCCTGGCATGGTAGCACAACTCTGTAATCCCAGCACTCAGGAGTCTAAGGCAAGAGGATTTTTGCATGTTCCAGATCAGCCTGGAGGCTACAAAAGTGAGCACAAAACCAACGTGAACAGCATAGCAAGACCCTGTCTCAAAAATAAATAAAATAAAAAATACGATCTATAGTTGTCCTCTATCAGAGAGGATATGTTCCAAGACATTTGTGGATGCTAAAACCACTAATAGTATCAAACCTTACATATACTTTTTTCTTGTATATACTTATGGTAAAGTTTAGTTTGTAAGTTAGGCATACTTCAAATGATGATAGAATGATTATGGTATATTGTAATAAAATTATGATACGGCCTTTCTCCAGATCTTAATGCCTGAGTAATAAGATGAAGTGAGGTGGGTATAATGACCTAGGGAGAACTGTGACATAACATTAGACTACTAAATACTTGGAACACCACCTAGTTAAGCCTCAGTTCATCTGGTAACAGAAAACTGTGTAACTAATGGCCAGGTAGTACAGATAGCACGGATATGCTAGACAAAGGAATGACTTCATATTCTTGACAGGATGGTATGGGATGGCAAGAAATTTCATCCAACTACTTAGAATACCATAAGAACTGTTTCTGGAACATTCCACTTAATATTCTTGGGCTACAGTTGACTACAGGTAACTAAAAACTTATTAATCAAAATGGCAGAGAAGGGAGAACTAGTCTAATAAGCTGTACACATTAATCTTTCATTTTCACCCATACTTGGCAAGTGACTGGCTTTGTGTCCTTAAAATCAGTCTCTCTGGGCCTGTATTCACCATTAGACGAGATGTTCAGGGTCCTCAAATTGTATGACTCTATTCCTTTTATGTGCAAAAGAACCTGAAATAGCCTTTTTGTAGGTAAAAACATGGAATCTTAAAATAAGGCTATCACTTTTGTTTTGCCTTCCAGTAATAAAAAGTAGCAAAAGGTAAGTATAATACTTACTATATAGAAATTATTTTTTGAAGAATCAAACAGGAAAGTGGGGTTAAGAATATACCATTTGGGCTGGCCAAATAGTTCAGCAGATTTAAACACCAAGCAGGCGCAGGCACCGAGGATTCAATTCCCAGGCCTCACTGTCTGAGGGTTCGATTCCCAGGCTGGCCCTGCCCCCCAGGGTGCATTGAGACTGGGCGTGGGGGTGCACACCTGTAATCTCAGTCTTGGGAGGCTGTAAACAGGCAGATCACTACAAGTCCAGTATAGTAGTGAGACCCTGAACACCCTGTAGACCCTTCCCTAACATACAAAACAACAAAAAGGAATATACCATTCAGTAGCTAGGCATGATGGTGCATATGTGTAATCCCAAAACTCTGTACAAGAGGATCACAAGTTCAAGCTTTACCTTGGCTACTTAACTGATTCAGCTAATAAACTTACCAAAATAAAAAAATGTTAGAAGGCTGGGAATGTAGCTTAGTACAAAGGCCCAAGGTTTAATCTCTAGTACTCCTACTAAACAAAAAATTTATTGTACTAGAGGAAAATATGAAAATTTTGATGAGAAATTTTTAGTCTATATCAGCTCACCTAAAGAAAAGCTTTTGAGTATTAAGAGAAAACTCAAATTTTCTGACTTTTTCACATTGTTTAGCTTCTCGAACAAGACTATTTTCCTAGCTCAGATGTCACATTTAAAGGGGTAAGTAAAAATATTGAAATAGGACAGAAAAATAGGTTACAGAAGAAATGTGTACAGTATGTTCACATTTCTAACCTCTGAACAAAGACTGAATATAAACAAATACATTTTAATGGCATAATGTGTATTATGTTTGAGTATTAAAATGTGATTTTAATAGTATGATTACAATTTTCTATCCCTAGTTTGTTTCTAGATTGAAAGTGCAAGACTTAAGCCAGTATCAGTAAGAAATCAACCAATAACAAACGTTGGCGGGGCTATGGGGAAAAGTGTACAGATACAACCACTATGGAAATCAGACTGGAGTTGCCTCAAAAATCAGGGAGTGGAAGTCCCATTTGACCCAGCTGTTCCCTTCCGGGAATTTTTCCAAATGAACTAAAAACATAACACAGTGATATATGAGCACTCATGTTTATAGCAGAATAGTCTGTCATAGCTTAAATCTTGGAAAACCCAAATATCCATCAACTAAGGAATGGATAAGAAAGATGTGGTATTTTTATATAATGGAGTGTTACTCAGCTATAATGAAGGATAAACTCAAGGCTTTTATAGATAAATGGATGCAACTGGAGGCTATACTCATAAGTGAAATAAATCAGACCCACATGTGTAAACATCGTGTTGTCTCCCTTTATTTACCTGAGTGAATCTGAAAGGTACAGTAGCTATAGTAAAAGGCAAAGAAGCTGCTCAAAAGGAATAAACAATTGGATGAGGGAAAAGAAAGGAAAAACATGTTGTATATACACAGGATAGCTAAGATCATTGCACTACTAATTTCTGTTGGTTTTTTGAAAACAACAGTTTATGCTTAAAATATTTTATTTTGACCAATTTGACATGATTATACTTCGTAATGTGAACAACTACATTAAAGACAAAGTGCAACATAACACCCATGGTTGAAATACCTATTATCTTTTTTGGGTTTTTTAGAAATTCTGTAATTCTAATGTCTTAGCTATTTTTTTGTTTGTTTGTTTAAATTCTCTGTAAAATAAAAAATAATGGGCACGCTGAGATGGCAAATGAGACGGCATGGTGCGCGCCTGTAGTTCCAGCTCTCAGGAGGCTGAAAACAGGAGGATCACTATGAATCCCAGCTATGTAGTGAGTCCTAGATGTGTAGTGAGACCCATAACAACCAAATACATTTTAAAAAATATCAGCAATGTAATATATTCATCCTTTTTTCTGTATTATGTATGCTATCTTTGTAAAATTTTATACATAATCTATAACTTTTTAAATATACAGAAAAGTACAAGCTAGTTCATCTTAAAAGCATTACTGTTGAAGGGCAGACCTTTAATGAATGGGTGCTATTGGAGATGGAAGACAGGATGCCTGAGCAAACTTAAAGCACTACCTCAATACATCTTTTTTAGGGCCAGGGGATAGCCCAGTGGCACAAGCACCTGCCTGGCAAGCGAGAGGTCCTGAGTTCAATCCCTAGTACCAGGAGGGAAGAAAAAAACTTCACTTCAATAATCTTTTTCAAAAAGCAATTTAAAGATGAACTTTCCTAGGCTAGATGTGGTACATGCCTGAAATCCCAACGGCAGGAGGTTTGCTGTGAATTTGAGGCCAGCCAGGATGCATAGTGCGTTTCAGGGTCAGCTCAACTACACAGAGAGACTGTCTCAAAAAAAATAATTTCCCCCCTAAAAGGATAGTTTACACCTTAAAACCATTTTAAAAATGGTAAGAAGGGAAAGCCTGATAGCTCAGCAGACAAAAGCGCCTGCTTAGGCAAGCACAGGGACCTTGGATTCGATCCCCAGCACCACAAGTAGCACCAGCCCCACCTCCAGGGCAGGCTCAGCGTCCAGTGCCCAGCGCTGGAGTGGCTGAAAACAGGAGGATCACCACGAGTCTAAGCTGCATACTGAGACCCTGCAACAATGAAATACATTTTAAAAAAAGAAATTCACTCTTTTTTAAAAAAAAATTTGGGGATTGAACTCAGGCCTTTGTGCTTGCCGGGCAAGCGCTTAAGCGCTTATTCTACTGAGCCATCTCCCCAGCCCCAAGAAATTCACTCTTAAAAAAAAAAAATTTAAACATTACCCAAATTGGGGGGGGGGGTCCCATTTAATTGTGATGCTGGGGATCAAACCTAAGGTCTACTAGGTTGTCCTTGGCAAACAGACACCAGCCCAATTAGTTTTTATCAAAATTCACTATGATGGGATCATGTCCTGTTGTCTTCACAAATTTGAGAAAATCTTCAGGGCTCAATCCCATGGTGGCAGCATTGGTCATTGGATGAAAATATACTTTCTCATGTCCACCTTCTAGAAAAGCAGAATCCAGAACAAATTTCACATCTCCATCATCACAGAAGAGCGCCAGGGGTGTAGCACAGCCTTGGCCAACTTTTAGTTTTTCCAGCATGGCTGTTTCATCAGCAAACCGCAGATTTCCACTC
>NDGN011417038.1:0-14407 GCA_002564285.1 Tympanoctomys barrerae
CTGAATTTTCCAAATTGTATCTTTCTGAATTGCTACTTGGGACATTGAATTATTTATTAAGTAACCCTTATTTGAAATGCTTAATACTGAAAATATTTCATATTTTAGATTCCTCTTACACTTTTGGAATATTTTCATAAACATAATGGAATATCCTAGAAAATGAACCCAAGTTAAAAAATAAAATTCAATGACACCTCATAATTTTTCTTATACACATCGTTTGAGGGTAATTTTATACAATATTTTTAATGGACCAGCATTTTGACTATGGCCTCTCAAGTGAGGTCAGGTATGACATTTTCCACTTGTGGCATCAGATTGGTGCTTTAAAGGTTTCAGCTTTTGTAGCATTTTGGATTTGGGATTTTGTTGTTAAGGATGTTCAACCTCAATTGCTCCTGACCAGCACCTCGGAGCAGCAAAAGAGAAATGACAACTTGACAAGAAGAAATCAAATAACTCCTCAAAAAATGAGGGGTAGTTAGGATTTCTGCCTTTTTTTTATGTCCTTCCAATTTAAAGAAATATAGGGGGCTGGGGAGATGGCTCAGTGGAATAAGCGCTTCCTTGGCAAGCGCAAGGGCCTGAGTTCAATCCCCGGTTCCGCAAAAAAAAAAAAGAAAAGAAAAAAGAAATATAATATTTTCCTTGGCTAATAAAAGGTGAATGCACTGAAAATACAACCTTTTCTTGTAAGAATTTGTGATACTGACTTCAAAAGCCCTAATTTGGTTCTGTGAATGGCCCATGTTCACCGATAGAAATCTGCTCGGGGAAGGAGCCCCTAAAACTCCAGATTCTCAACAGTCTAAGGACTTTCTCAGCATGAATTCCTATTGTGAATTGTTACTATTTAACTTTTCTTTCTTATGTATTTTAGTACAGGGACTACAGAGTCTCACTACACAGATGAGGCTTGTAGTGATCCTCCTGTTTCCAGCCTTCCAAACCCTGGGATTACAGGCATGCACCAACACACCCAGTTTTAGTTGCCATTTCAGCACACCCCAGGGATCAGGAGGTGCATAGCATGCCCAGGATCCAACCCAAGTCCTTGTACCTATCTAAGCAAGTGCTTTAGTCTACTGAGCTATTTGGCCAGCCCTACTATTTAACTTATTTAAAGGGTAGAAGGGGCCGGGGAAACCGCCCAGCAGAATAAGCACTTCCCTGGCAAGCGCAAGGGCCTGAGTTCAATCTCTGGTTCTGCCAAAGGAAAATAAATAAATAAATAGTAGAAAATTATGCCAAATCTGATTTCAAATATTTTCATGTAAACAACTGTCTAAAGTGCTGGTGAGAGTAATATTCCCTAAGGATTGGCCATTCCTTCTACTTGAAGTTGTTCTATCCTTCAAATTCTTTCTTAGAAAGATAGCAGGGCATTTTAGGTGATGTAATTTCCTTTTTGAAAGGACTTTTTTATATACCAATATTTGTCCTCAGGAGCACCTGGAATTTATTCTTCAACCCTGATGACAGCTTCTGTTGATACGGTGTCTGAGCTGTGACTCCGTTGAAGAGCCAGGTGTCAGCCTGCAATGCGACTGTCAAGACCCCTGGCCTTGGCCTTCCCTCTCCAGCAAGAACTTCCTCTGCTTGCATTCTTCCCATGTGTCACGTGTGTCCCTCCTGGCTACTCTCTTTCATTTCTGAGGTCCTGAGCAACAGGATTAAGTAGCCTATAAAATCATAGATTTTGGTGTCAGAAAGAGTTTGGTGAATATTTACTTCTAAAATTTTTATTACAGTAAAAGCTGCATTGCCATTAATCCTCAAAATGCACCCCCTTACTTCAAATCCATCTATGCTACCATCATTACTACTTTTTGAGGCAGTTCTGGAAGTCCTCTTTGATATTTGTCTCTACAAGTTCTGATCAAAAATTAGATGGTGTTGTTGAATGTCCCCACCCAATCACAAAATAGGCTCATAAAAACATTATAGCATGCCTTCATCTACCTTATTTACCAGATCTGGCACCATGCAACTTATGGCTGTTCCTCAAAGACAAAATTACCATGAAAGTTAAATGTTTTGTATTGATTCAAGATGTCAAGGTAGCCATTATGGCACAAGGAAAGGCACTCACAAGGGAGGAATCCAGAACCTCCTCAGAAAGTGGGAAGAGAGAAGGGATGTGTGTGTGTGTGTGTGTGTGTGTGTGTGTGTGTCAGAAGTGAAGGGGAGCATTTTGAGGGTGATTAATGATTTTTAAAAATTAAAACATTAACTGTGTTTTTCTATCATACCTCATATATGACTTTGGGGATGGCTGTAAAATGAGCCTACTTCCTTATGGAATGGTGGTGCAGGTTATAATGAGAAATTGTATGTGAAATATCTGGGCTACCTGCACACAGAAGTGTGTGTATAGGGTGTGTGAGGAAATAGTAGCTTTCTTCTTTTCACACCTAGACCCATTTGTTCTGTCTCTCTCTTTCCTTTCAATTCAAAGCTGACTTCAGGTAATTAGCTTATCAGATATGACAAAGATTTACTCAACCATATCAATAACTGATCAACAAAGTTTTAGAGAAATTATGCAGCTTTTCTAAGATGACAGAGAAAATGACAAGGTCAAATGCAGAGTAATCAGCCATTAAAATCCATTATTTTAATTACTGCACTGGACAGGTTCTTGGGCACTGCTGCTAGGTCAAAGGGGCATTCTTCCCAAAGGTGTAGGGCATATACAGTAAAAGGAGGAAAAAAGCAGCAACATATGCAAATGTTCTTTATACGAGGTTGTTCAATGCCCTCGCTTCCTAAACAGGGAGATACCCAATCCTTCATATTAGCTGCCTCTGGCTTTTGTAGGTTCTAGCTTTTTTTCTTTTTTTGTATTTTAGGGAAGAATCTACAGGTTGTTCAGGGTCTTACTACTAGATCAGATTCATAATGATCTGCCTGTTTATAGCCTCCCAAGAGCTAGGATTACAGGCTTGTGCCACCACGCCCAATCTCCACTATCATCCCAGTGTGCCCCGGGGGTGGGGCCAGCACAGCAAGCCTGGGGATCGAACCCCTGGCCCCTGTGCCTGCTGGCAGGTGCTTTACTCCACTGAGATATTTGGACAGCCCTGGTTCTAGCTTTTTGATGGATGAAAAATGTCACTTTGTTAGCCATTTGTGTGCCCTCTTTAATAGTGAGTTTCATTTGCATTTGCCTGATTTCTAATATCCATCTCTTCAAAGGCATTTTCCAAGGGAAGAATTTACTCTCCAATGGAAATAAAGTGCAATTTCCATGATTTAATACTAGAGATGTTGCTATTATTGAGAACACAATGATTAGCTGATTTTCTGTTTTTGCTTTTGTTGTTGTTATTGTTTTGTTTTTCATGTTTGGTATCGGGAATCAAACTCAGGACCCCATGCTTGCTAGGCAGGTACTATGCCACTAAACTATATAGGTGGCAGACTAGGTGTTTTGATGAATGTGGTTAAGATAATAGAAATTAATGAGCACACTGTGGTCTTTCTGAATAAGTAAAAGAAAAATATTGAAAATCCATAAGCCTGCCAGTAGATTTCAATAGGTCAACACAGATCAAATGTCAGGTCTATAGTCAGTGTGTGGTGACAACAATTTTTTTTTTCTATTAGGAAATTGTGTTGCCTTCTAACAGTATTTTTTTAATACATCATGTACTTGACATCATGACATGAAAATCTGGACAAAAGTGCTGCACTTTTTGAAATATCCTTTTCAACAATAGGTATGATGCAGTTTGGGAATAACAGGCAATTCCCACTCTTTTGTAATCTCATAAAAACATGTACACATTTATATATCCTTGGATAACTATATGAACTGATAAAACATTTATTAACTGAAAATCATATTGGGACATAGCTAGTATTTACAAATATAAGCACAAAGTAAAGCTCAACAAATATGGGCTCCAAAATATTTTTATGCATAGGGAGCCGGGGAGATGGCTCAGTGGAATAAGTGCTTCCTTGGCAAGCACAAGGGCCTGAGTTCAATCCCTGATTCTGCAAAAAAAAAAAAAATTAAAATTTTTTATGCATAAAGGTACATGATATCACCTGGGTAGACTATAAATGAATTAATAATAATTGACCAAAAGTATATCCTAATCCCTTTTAGACTATTAATTCTAAATAATTCTTGAATTACAAGAAAGATGATAACAGATACTTTACTTTTTATGATTTTTATGATTTTAGTTTACTGGAACATGTGCAAGACCCAATGTTTACATTTCTTGTAGGAAGATGGCACCTGTACATGACATCTCACTTTGCTTTTGTCCCCTTTCCCTTCCCTCCCTCTCCTTTCCACCCACCCTGTGGTCCTGTGCCCCCCACCCCACTTTTGTACATGTTTGTAGTACATTACGTTTACATTCCTTAAATTGGGTTGATTACATGTGCCTAACTTGGGATACTCCTTTTTTATGGCACTGTTGTAGTTACAAATCAAAAAGGAGCAGATTAATATAACTTACTACATTATAACCAGAAAAGACTTTTAAGGCAATGAAAATGACCTACTGTGAACAAACACAGGCAAGTCATAGACTAGGAGGAGTTATACAAGTTACTATCAAAGAAATTCAAGTGAGGAAAATATTTTGCAAGTCCTATGCCCAAACAGAAAAAAGAAAGGATCTAAATTTAGTGACAAATAAGCATGTTAAATTATACAACCATTAATATTTAAATTAAGGCAGCAATGTGGTGAAATTCACATCTACCACTTTGGCAGGTACTTTGAAAATACTAAATGTTGGTGAGGGGGTAGGAAACTGAAACTTACACACCGCCTATAGGAATATAAATTGCTGTGACCCCATTGGATAGCAATTTAGAAAAACTCACTGAAACTGAAAAAGCACAGAATGGGAGACCATGGGCTTCATTTTGTGACAAATGGTATAGGATTACTTGATTCCAAAGCCATGGAAACTACAACTTATGTAATATCTTCAATGTCAATTACAAATAGAAATTAAAAAGAACTATACCTGAAAATTCAGGCTAAAGCAAACTTTAAAAGCTCCCAAATATAAAACTAAATAATACTCTATGTGTAATGGATTGGGTTAATGATATGCTGCTAGATAGTTTTGGGCTATGAAGCAATAAAATAAACCTATGGTTTAAGACTTCCACTAAGATGTAGATGTTGGAGAGGACAATGACCAGTCAAGAAGTGCTGCACTAGTCTGAGAATGGACAGTGAGAAGCTAGGCCATAGAGTATTGCTAGGAATTGAAAAGACAAAAATACTCATTGCTGAGTCAGCTTCTCTGCCTGCTGTCCCGCTTCATGGATACTCTCTTACCAGTCCAGGAGTCCTTCCCCAATAAGGACACCGGGGCTTTTACAAGTCTGTATCAATCCTTTATGCTTTAGAATTTTCAGGCCATCTTGGAGCAAGTAACTTTGAAGACCATGCTTGGCTCACAACTTCATCGTCCTGGCTCCTGTCTCCAGATTCTATTAAGTACTGTTGGAAGACAGTTTTGCTCACTTCCTTTACATGCAATTGGAGAAACAAAACTAGTCCCTTGATTATCTTTTATCTCTGCTGTATGAGCACTTCTTGTGATATACCTTCAGAATTCCAACCCTTCCATAAATTATGACCAGTCGCCATGATTAAAGGCATCTCTTTAGAAAGAAAGAGTTAGTGTTTTATGAACTAGAAAATACATTTCTAGACAAATATTATATAGAATCTCTCAAATAAGTGAACATTTATTACAATATTACTATCTTGTAGAGTATAGGAAAAAAGCTTAATGTGAGCCAAAAAGGGACATATTCATACATAGTAGCTACATGGAAGAAAAAACTGCATTTTTATGAGATGATGGTACTCTGTAAGGTTGAGAGATAAAATCCAAAACTATTATCACAATTTGGATCATAATATGTAATAAAACAATAACAATATGCAGGAGGGTTGGCTTCCACCACAGGCTATCAGTATCTTTGAGGACTGAGAGAAAACACTAGTGTAGATAGTGCAGGGCTTTGGTTGTGTCTTTGATACTTGATTCCTGCAGAGAACACGACCACTGTAAATGCTGATGTTAGCTAGAGAGGGAAGAGAGCTTGTTATATTGCTTTATGTACTTTTCTTTGTGCTAAAAATAATTTTAATTATGATAACAGGAAAAAGTATATGCTGTAGCACCAAGCAGAACCTAATTTTATTTTATTTATTTTCTAAGCAGAATATAATTTTGAAGATGGCATCTTCACTTAAGAGCTTTGTGGTTGAGATAGTATAGTAGCTTCCTCCTAGCTGTCAGTTAAATATGAATATAGGAGTCCTATCATGTAGTCTTTGTCATGTAAAAAGAAGTTCAAATGAAGCCTGTTTTTCCTTCCCTTTCCCTCCTTAGACATGTAAGGGAAATAAGTGTTCATAGAACCTTTAATCCTTGTTTGTGGAGGGCCAAAAGGGTGATTCCCCTTGAAAGAGTAGCAGTTGTCTCAAGTTCATCCTTCTTTGCATACACTGACACGTATGAAGCTTACTTTCCTGTTTCCTTATCTGGCTTTAAGCAACATGTATCAGTCCAGCTTAGGTGCTGATGTGTTGTCTTTGAAGACAACAGGCAGTGTCTCCCCAGGCCTTTGTGTGACCCTTGAGTTGTGTGATCTAAGAGATGCACAAGGCAGGATGAAGAGCCAATGCTCCATGCTGTCACAGAGGCTCTGATTTCCTGGAATTTGAAGGATGACACATCAGAGCTGAACCATAGACCCCAAAACATTAGACACTGTCTCAATTGTGTTACGCAGATTACTCTTTCTGCATATCCTCTCTCTGCATATTGAGGAGGTGACTGCAGGCCTCCTACCCAGCCCAGCTCACTGCACTCACCTACTTCCCAGCATTCTCACAGTCGCTCATCCTCATGCTACTCCTTTCTTCATTAATAAATAAAACCTGGGTTTGGCCTTGGGTCGAGGCCTTTGTTCCAATTGGCCATCATCATGCCTGGACTTAGGACCCCTTGACACCGCCTAACTACAAATAGGCCTTAATGTCCTCCTTCTCCCTATGGGTTGCACTGGAAGTGAGAGATTGGAATTAACTAGAATTCCAATAACTTTTCCATGGGATGACAAATAAAAACTTCCTGGGCCACAAGGAGGGCCAAGAAGGGCTTTTATACTTATTTAAACATTAAATAAATAAAATTGATGCATAAAAATAATTAATGTTTATTGTTATAATAAAACCTCATTTTCTTTTGCTGTCTGACAGTGACTAGCACCTGATGCCTCCAATTTTCTACAAAGCACACTGTGGAATTCTTATTATCTTGTGTGTATCTAAAATACTTGTGCTTCCTCAGGCAGCACGTATATTACAATACTTGATTATTTGTGATGGTATTCATAAAGATAAGTAATTAGGAAAAGCATTTTCATTAGAATATTAGTTAACTAAGGTTTTCTTAAAATCTTAAGACTAGTACATTTTCTGTAGAAGTGTAGTATAGAAAATTGTTTGCTAAATCTGTTAAGCATGTATATAGGAACTGATGGCTAGACTGTGCCAGGAAAGCATGAGTCTCTTCTGAAAGCCTCTAAAACAAATAGCACAGATCCCCTTTAAATGTATTATTTCAATCTTTCATTTATTGTTACTTTATGAACTTACCTCTAAATTCTATAAATAAAGGTCCAAAACTTCTAAACTGCGCACATTTGTTTTCCTTTTCATTTATAGGGAGGTCAATTTAAAAACCCAAAGCAATGATATTTAACTTCTATTAGGCATACTGTCTGCCTAAAAAAATAAAAATTGAGTTTCCAAACTTTCTCAGTGTATCAGATAAGAAATTTCCAGTATTATGTAGCGTTTTCCCTTTCAATGCACTGTAGACAATGACAATGCATGACAGAAAGTTGGGACAAATTTTCAAGTTCATTTCTAAATGTTGTGATTTTCAACTTAAATTATAATCAATTGTAGTTATGTTGATATTAATAAACCACCTGACCAACTGTCTTACTTTTTGTTGTTGCTGGGACAAAGTAGCCAACACCCAGAATTAAGGAAGGAAAGATTTATTTAGCTCAGTTTGTGGAGGTTTCAGTCCCTACTTGGCTGGCTCCAAGGCAGGGTGGTACATGGCAGAGGGCAGCAGTTCATGGTGGCAGAAAACATCAAAACAACAAAAGCAAAAATGGAGAAGTAGTGGCTGTGGCAGCAGAGAACAAGCCCCTCTCGCCTCTTTATACTGCATTCAGGCTATCTGCCCCAGGGCCAGTGTAGCACTCACACCCATAATCCCAGCATCTCTCACACCATAACCCCAACACTGGATCATGAATCCATTACAAACTCTAGAAGCCTGCCTCATCACTGCATGAGGCTTTGGGGGGACAGCTACACACAAACTGTAACATCAATATTACTTTTATTAATAACTATACTAAGTGCAATAAGATTAAATGTTTTTAGATACCTTAATTTCTTTCATAGGAAGAGGGTTTTCTTTATGCTTTTTATTGAAACACATTCACTAATGCTTACGATATTTAGATTGGTTTGTAAATGCTGATTTATTCAAGTGTTTCATATGGCTATTTTTCTGAATAGCAATTAATTTCTAAATTTTCTATTGCCCTTTATTGGGATTTTTTTGTTGCATAGCTCACAAAAATCAATTTGACTTAAATGGGTTCATCTCAACACCCCTAGCATTAGTTTTATTTTATGGTTCTCTGTAGTGCTGTTAATTCATTTCCACTTTTAAAATTAGATACATATAAGAGAAATATTGTTAAAATATAGCAAAACAAAAAAGCCTGGTGAAAACCATCTCATGTGAAATTTATCTCTTGCCTTCTAACATGTGGTTTTAGGTTGATGATTTTGACCATATACCAAGTGCTACCTCTGGAAATGGCTGTTTTACAGGTAGAAATGTGACTACATAAGAATGAATATAACATAATCCCAACGAAATTTCACATACAAAAAAGTAATATATTACATATCTGACCCATTAAATCTGATAAAAATATTCCAGAAAAAAATTACAGAGCCTTCTATAAATAACTTTTTAGTTGGAAATTCTGTGCTATTTTGTACAACTCATCTTTGTCAAATAAAAAAAAAATTCCCCATCTGTCTCAGTTACTTTTCTCTCCTTGCTGAGACAAATACCTGACACCCAAAATTAAGGGAGGAAAGGTTTATTTAGCTCACAGTTAGTGGAGGCTTCAGTCCACACTCAACTAGCTCCAAGGCAGAGTGGCACAGGGTAGAAGGCAGAAGTGCATGGTGGCAGAAAACAGCAAAGAGCAAAGGGAGGGGCCACCGCTGTGGCAATTAGCTCACCTCTCCCCCTCCCTCTTACACTGTAATGCAGATTATCTAACCCAGGGCAGGTGTAGCACTCACGCCCATAATCCCAGCATTGGATCATGAATTTTTCACAAACTCTAGAAGCTGCCCCATGACTGCATGAAGCTTTGGGGGGACAACTAGACACAAATCATGACACCATCACACTAATAGTTAAATTGCATATTTCAAAGTTTAATTGAAGATGCAATTTACCTGAACCAAAGATGGAAGCTTATTTTTAAATTTAATTGCTAATTACATTGGAAAATTGTATGTAACTATTATCAAATTCTCTTTTAAAATTAACTCTAAAGCTTTGGCAGTGTGTGTTGTTAAGGTTCTTGATGGCAACAACTTCTAGGGTCCTCCAACTCTCATAATCTCACTTATGTGGGACAGAGTGTTGACTTTTTTAAAAAGTCAAATACATAAAGGCAGAATAAAGCAGTGGTTGTCAAGTTTAGTGGTAGAGGAAGAAGAAACAGGGGGATACATTCTCAAGAACATAAAGTAGTAAGCATGTAGGATGAACCAGCGAAAATATCTAATGTATGACATGAAGGCTATAGTTGATAATGCAGTATGCCACTGAGGATATTTTTGCTAAATAAGAAGATTACAGCTGCTTTTTCTGTAGAAGGGAAAAACGAGCAACTGTAATATGATGGGCTTAATTTTTCCTACTATAATAACTATTTGACTGCATACCTGTATATATATATACTTGTGGTAGTTGATATGTTGTGTTAACTCGATTGAATTGGCTCAGGCAGTTCTGGGCATGGGGACTCAGCCCTGCAGGCAGGCAGGGCCCAACCTGGGTTGGTATTGGGCTGGCACTGGAGTGCGATTGGTTCAACCCTAGAGCCATGGGCTGCCCCAGAGTGACTCAGCACAAAAAGTATACATAAAGGAATTGAGGAAGACTTTCTGCTGCCCTGCCCCACTTTGGTGGAGAAGTTCCAGTCTTCAGATGAGCTTGGTCTTCACCGTGGAGTGCCTGTCTTCACAGTCAGCGCAGAAGGAAGACAAAGGCTTGATGGACTCCACAGCTGCTGCTCCTCATTGTTTTCTGCCGCATGAACTCCTGTTGTTTGTGTTGGAGCCAGCGGAGTAGGAACTGAAACCTTCACAAACTGTGAACTAAATGAACCTTTCCTTCCTTCATTTTAAGTATTGGGTATTTGTCCCAGCAATGAGTAAAAAGTAAGACAACACTATATACGTTAAATATACATACTAACATTCACTAAAATAAAATATTAAAAAATGAAAACTTTTGACCAAACTTCTTTTTTCCCTAATGAAGAGGGGAAATGGCTTCCTCCGCAGTCTGGCCCAGTTGTTATTTATTTGAATGGAGGGGTACAGCGGCCTCAGAGGAAACTTTCTCTCTTTCAGTCTCATTCCCACACAACTGCCACATAATAATGGGTAGCTGCCATCATAGGTCTGTCCCATTACCTTGGGCCCTTACTTAGCCCAACAGAGTGACCACAGGCCTAGCTGTGTGGGCTAGAAATGACTGAGGTGACTGTGTCACCTCAGTCTCTTTGGTTCACACCCTCAGTGGATCCTAAGTCCTTCTGCACTCTTGTAGCCATCCCCCGCTGTCTGGGAAGGTCACACACCAACCCTTAGGGTGTTGGAAGCTTGTTCCTAATCCATTTCCCTGTCAGTTCTTCATCATCTCTTTTGTTTCAGCCACGCTGAATTCTTACCTTTTATGAAACATTTTTGACCCTTTCACAACTGTACTTGCTTTTTCTGGCTGACCTATAGCTTTCTTCTGATTAGACTGAGGAAAAGCCTATTCACCAGTCAGTATTTATCATGAAGCCTTTGCCTGATGGTCTCTTCTGTAGCCCAGAAAAGCACACATATATCATATTTCAGTACCATGTAATTGCTTTTTACACATACCACACCAGGCTGCACTGCCCAAGAAGGAAGAGGGTCTCTTTTGTATCCAGGTACCTGCAGACCTTTGCTGTGCACCCCTATGCTTGCTTACATGTGCCTGGCAGTGTTTGCTTGGTCAGAAAATGACCAATCTCCAGCATCAGTGTGAAACATTAATCCACTGTATCCAATTGTGTTTATAATTATATTTCTCTGGGTTTAGAGGTACCAAAAACCAAAGGACACCATCAGCAATGCCTTATTTACTTTAAAGAGGGACAAGGCTAGCCCTTGTCAATGTGCCGATACTAGGAATCTTACAACAGTACCTGAAAGGAGGAGGAAGTTTAGGTGAGGTTATTTCTGAACTACTTTAATCATGTAATGACTGCTCTATGACTAACTAAATGTTAAAAGAATAATTGAGGTAAATTCATATAGCATAAATGTAACTATTTTCAAGTGAAAATTCAATGGCAATTTTTACATTTACAGTCTGGTGCAGTCAGGAGGTGGTGGTGTTCTGGAACTAGATGAACACCTATTTCAATCCCTGTCCTCCTATCACTATTTCAGGCAGGGTCCCCTCAGCATCCACTCCATAGCCACCCATGCTTTGCAGTCTTCAGACAAATGTGAATCATGGACATGAGAACTTTGTCCTAAGCCTGCAGGTCTGAATTCCATCTAATGCTGGTATAGGTGTGTGATACAGAGAGGGGTGGGAAATGCCGGGTGGTGCGTAACAGTAGGTCCAGAGTAAAACCTACATTTCTGCTCAGAAGTTGGAGATAAGAAATACATTACTATAGCTCCTTTCTATTTCATTTATGATAAAATATGACAAATAAGGACAACTCTCCCATTTCAGGAAGAAGTAATGAACACAAACTACCTGAATAGTGTAGAATTGAGCTGCATTAACTTCCAGCTGGCCTCCCAGTGAAGAGTGTGTGCATGGATGAATGTGAGTGAGTGAGTGAGTGTGTGTGTGTGTGTGTGTGTGTGTGGTGTGTGTGTGTTGGTGTGTTACTATTGACAATTAGATATAAGTCAATGTTCTCTCTCTATAGAATGGTAGATGTTGGGTGATACTTGACATTTAGAAACATTTATAAAATTTTGAGTCTATCTCCTGAGTACTGTCTAATTGTTGAAACACCCGACATAGAGCTATGGGCTACCATTGTTGACTGGGGCAAGGAAACCATAGTGCAGTCTAGCCGTCTGTCTAAATGTCTGAAATGTGATTAATACAATCAGTGATACAAGCTAAAAATTCTGAGACTGTGCAACTATGGGTCAGTATTAGTTGATGCACTGTAATTTATGTAGTAAATGGTTTAAGAGGGCGTACAACAAATATGAAAATCACAGCATGAAAACTATGTTAATATATTTGATTTTTTGCTTTTAAGAATACTATTAGATGATGGTTCTTACATAATAAATTTATTTTTTATTTTATTATTTTATAATTTCAGAATTAACCACAATTCTTTATTCTGAGGCATAGAAATACCTTTCAAACAACTATGAAGAGCACATCATCAAGTAAGGTTGTCCTAATAATTGTCCCAAGTGCTTGCTCCTGTACAATGTCCAATGACAAAAGAGGATAGCCTTCTACCACCTGCACAGACAGCACTGCACTGTAATGGAGCTAACAGGCTGTGAGGAGACTTATCTTGACACTCACTACATGTTTTCCTTCCAATGATATTGTCTGTTGCTTGTTCATTTCAGAGCATGATTTAATCGATGCTCTGAAACTAAATCACATGTTTTGAGTTCCTATAAAAATTCAGTGCTTTAACATTTCCATCAAGAATTCTTCTTTGAGAGGAGACATAAATTAGGCTTCACTCAGTTTATTCAGAGTTTCTCATGGGTAGAATTTTGATGCAATAATTTTTGGGAGAGGAAAGCCTGTACACTATAGTAGCATACTCCAGTTTCTCTATCTCTGGGAGACAAACATGGGAAAATGAGGAGTCTTTTGGGTGAAATAGAGGGCAGATGAGATCCGCAAGTACTTTGCTGAAATGTACGTGTAGGGTGTTTCAGCGCTCCACCTTCCAGCTTCCTCTGCTTTGTTACCCTTTTTACTCCCCCACCTGGAAGGTCAGCTGCTCTCAGGAGCAATTTATAAAGTTGCAGCTCATATTGTGTTTGCATTTCCAGAACCAACTTGAAATTAAATCAGCCTTGAGTGCTGTAGGACACAAAAGCTACCTTCCTGACTTACTGGGCCCTTCAGGACTCCTAATAAATCTTAGAAAGGCAGCATTCCACCGTCGACTGCCGGCTTCTCCTCTCACAAAAGGACCTTGAAATGGGAACAACGAAGTTTTCTTTGAGGACATATTTTATACCACAGAGAATACGTAGGAGCCTCCTTTTCTAACTATGGGCCAAGCATTTTGAGACAGCATTAAATGAGCCCTTACCTTACTCCTCCACATTCCAAGTGGCTGGGGCCACATAGTATGAAGACACCCATGGAAAGTTGATGTACCCACAAAGAATTTTTATTAGTTTTCAAGAGCAGAATGTTAGTTTCTTTCATATATATATATATATTACATGTATATAATATATGTATATATACACACCACTGCTGTAAATAGTTATCCTTGTAATTTCCAGTGAAACAGAAAGCTTATCTGGGAAGGCTCAGCCTGGAGTGACTGGGAAGGAATCTGAAGCAGATGCTGTCACATGGCAACACTGAATTACACTCAGCAATAGCTTGTGTTTTCCACTGTTTGAAAATTTAGTCTTAAATTGTTCATCAGAGCCGTCTAAAATCTTAAGGCACAGAGTCAGTTGTTGAGTCTCTACTGGGTGTCTTGTGTTGTGCAGTATTTTACAGCTATGAACCCTCTGATGCTTAGTGGCAAGTTAATTTGCCAGACCATGAAACCATGGTACCCAGCTTTGGATTAAGTAATAGTCTAATGTCACTGTGAAGGTAGGCTCTAGATGGGAGCATTTAACATTGAAATCAGTAAGTTCTCGTATGTACCACAGTGACACTGCACACTGGGCTTTTTGTTTGTTTTTTTTGTTTGTTTTGTTTTGTTTTGGCAGAACTGAGGATTGAACTCAGGCCCTTGTGCTTGCCAGGCAAGTGCTTATTCTACT
>NDGN011417052.1:0-22345 GCA_002564285.1 Tympanoctomys barrerae
GCAATTAACCACTAGGAAGAATGTATGCAATGTGTTAATTATTGAAACTGTCATATCAATTTGAAAAAAAAAGATATTAGCTGTCCCTGTTCCCTTCTGGCCCAGGTACACTGCCGGAGCCAAAGCCATGACTTCCCCAGAGGCAGCTGGGGTCCTGGAAGCCCCAGTCCTTCTCAAAGGGTTGTCTGCTCCTTCCTCCCCAGATCCTCAGGGTCTTCATGCTGTGGGGACTGATGACCCCCTGTCCCTGCCACAGGAGGTGTCCTTGGGCCTCCAGTTCCAGCCTTGTATGGTCCTAGGCAGGTGATTTCATCTCAGATCAAAGCCCCCCTGTAAAATGCATATGATGGCTGAATAATAGGACCCCCACATAACTCGATTCCCTCTGTCAGTTACCTTACATGGCAAAAGAGAGCTGCGAATATGGAGTAGCTGAAGTCCTGGGATGGGGAGATGATGCTGGATTCTCCACACAGGCCCACTGGGATCAAGGGGCTGACAGCTGGGTGTGGCAGCACTTGCCTGTCCTAGCACTCAGGGAGGCGGAAGCAGGCAGATCGAGACAGTCAGAGCCCAGGTGACTTAGCAAGGCCTGTCTCAAAATTGAATGAATAAATAAATAAGGATTAAAGGTCTGGGCTCAGTACAAAGACCTGGGTTCAATCTCTGCCACCCTCTACGTCCCCAAGAAAGGGAGGCAGAGAAAAATTTGTCACAGGGCAGGGAATGGGATGGTGCTGTTGGAAGTGGTGTTGGCAGGTTAGACTCTGAGGACAGAGGGAGGGCTGGTCAGCCAAGGAATTCAGGTGTTCACAACCAGAAGCTGTAGAAAGGCCAGCACATGGCTCCGGGATCAACCTGGAGAATGCTTCTGGAAGTGACCATGATGACAGAAAGTTCTGCCTGGCCTTGAGAATGCTACGCCGTTTTCTTTGTCCATTCTGAAACAGAACTTTAATGCTGTCCCTGCTGTGGTTGTCACTAACCCATGTTTTGGGTAGATTGTTGTTCCAGGCCCCAGGGCACTGACAGCCCCAGGGCCACCTGTCTGCACTGTGGGAGAGTAGGACAAGACTGACTTTCAGGAACTGTTATTTCTTGAAGTCCCAGCTGTGACTGGTGCTGTAGTCCACGGGTGTAGAGGTCCCTTCGCAGTGCGATGTAAAATCCAAAAAGTTCCTCTGGAAGTGGGCTTTGGAAGGTCAAGTTGCTTGTCCTGAGTCATACAGTTAGGAGGGACAAGTTGACGCCTACAGCTGCTGAGGCTGTGCCCAGTTTTTCCATCAGGCAATGCCCCAGGACAAATACCTGTCCCCGCATCTTTGAAAGAACCCATATGGTGGGCGTGAGGGTGTCAGAGGTCCATCTCGACCTTAAAATCTCTCTTCATGATAGCAGTGTGGGGACAGGACAGCTGAAGAGTCTTGGTCCTCTCTACCCTGGTTGGAGAACCCTGAGCAGGCAGAGCCTCAGTTTCCCTTTGGTCCCAGTATCTTTCAGGCAGGACTGGCCTGCTACTCATCTCCAGGGACACAGCTCTCTTTGATGGCAGCCTCAGCACATCAGCCATCCTGCCCTGACACCGGGGGCCAGGAGCTTGCCAGAGGAGAGCGCAGGCAGAGGGCAAGCTCGGGGTTCCTGCGCTGAGTGACTGCCAAGTTGGCTCATAGATCCCCTGGAGCTCCTGCTGCTTGGGAGAAGTGGGTGATGGGTTAAGTGGCCAGGATGGAGACAGGACAAGCACTGAGAAGAAGCCAAAGCTCAGTGTCCTGGGGTCTCTCTGCTCTCTGGGCCATGTAACCTTCAGCAGGTCATTTAACCTCTCTGAGCATGTTTGCCTATCTTTAAATGTAGAACACAACATTGACCTAATTTGCAAGCCATTGTAAGAATGAGCAGAAAGTTCCGACCAGCACAGAGTGGGCCTTCAGCTACAAGAAGCTGCTGCTGTCAAAGCTGCCCACCGGGTTTGTTGGGACTGAGGACCCAGCAGCTCAGGGTACAGGAGAGCTTCCTGCCAGGACAGAGACACAGCTGATGGGCACCTCGGGCAAGTCGCTTCCTGCTTAGCGCTCGCTGGCTCTCCTGAGCATCACGGCTGGAGGAAGCACTCGGGACATTAGTGCCAATGATGTATTTCTTTGGGTTTCTGCAAACCATGAGGCAGGGCACTTTTCAGTCCCTGCTTCACCTTGGATAGATTCCTGTCCTCAGGTCTGGGTTTCCAGGCTTGTCTCAAGGAGCCCAGGACTAGAACGCAATTGAGGCGGAGGAGAGGAGTGACATCCCGCTTGGGCCCTGGGGAGGACTGAAATCGTCCCACCTTGCCAGCGCTCAGGACAAGTACGCTGTCCTGTTTCCACGCCATTCATTTCGGTCGTAAAAGTTTGTAATTTCTTTCTCACGGTGGCTCTGTGAGCCCTTGCACAAACATCTTACCCTCCGGGTCTCGGTCTCCCATCAACGGCAGGACGGACTGACCCCAGGAGGAAGACGCAGCCAAGTTTTGAGGTTTTCAGTCCTGGAACTGGGGAGCCCGCTCTCCTGCTTCCTAGTCGCGGGGGGCAGGCCACAGGCAGCCGCCTCGCTACGATTGGTTAAGATTCCCCTAGGACCCGCCCCCTGGAGCCACCCCGGGCGTCCTGAGTCCGCCTCGGGTATTATACAAAGCAGCAGCCACCTCCCCACCCCGCGCTCCGATTGGTGGACTTTGTGGTGCCACTCAACCCCAGGAAACCACCAGCCCGCCTCTGCCAGCAGGTGAGGAGGGGAGGGTCTCCTAGGGGTCAGGGCCCCCGCGGGGCTCGATTTTTCAATCCGGAGAATAGGAGGGGAGATCGGATAGCACTGCTGGGCTCCGCTCCCCTGGGACAGCGCTGTTTTGGGTCTCTCCCACGTGCAGAATCCACGCACGCAGATAGGGGACAGTTTGGGGCTCCGGGAAAGGAAGGGAGCCCGGAACCTGCGGTAGGGCGCGGGTCCAGACCCCACCAGCCGCGGGGTGCCCAGTGTCCGCCCCACCTTAGTCTCCACCTCCGCGGAAAGGGGGCGTCGGCTCTTTCCTCATTCCAGCTGGGACCAGTCGCAGGGAAAGTAGGGGTCCCAGGGGAGCCGGGGGTGGTCCTTGGCGGGGCGGCGGGCTGTGTTTGGACTAGAGGCGTGGCGCACGTTGCTGCGGTGACTGGGGAGGTGGGGCCTTTTCGGTACTGGGATTTGTGTGCGATTTGTTCACCCGGCAACAATCTGCGCAGCCTGGCAGCTCCGAGCCGCGCGCCCTCCCCGGACACCTAACGCAAGTTTCTTTTCCTCTTTTTTTGGCGAAGGGGAGGGAGGTAGACAGAGGCCACCGTGGGGTGGGCAACTTCGGCAGTGGTAGGAACCGGAACGAGTTGCAAAATTGGGGCAAATTCCCTCTTGGTACACAGAAGACAGGCCCAGAGAGGCGGCGCGGCTTAGCCAACGGCGCACCGCAGGGAGGCGCAGAGCTGCTATCTCCCCGGCGTGACAGGGTGGCACTGGCAGCCACAGCGCTTGCCTGCCGTGTAACCTTGGATGAGACTTCTCAGGGCTCCTCTACCAGGCTTTAGCTGAAAGAAAATGACAGCTCAGAGAAGATCATTATCTCTTTAAAAACCTCCTGCTTCTAAGTGAAGCAGTTGGAAAGGAAAGTTGCTGATAACAGTCCCCAGCTATTTTAGAGCCCAGCAAGAAGCTGGGGAAGGCTGTGGCAAAAAGCCACGTTGTTTCTGTCCTCCAGAACAGAAGAAGAAAAGGGCTGACACTGAAGCATGAGGGGTTAAGGTTAGACACACACAGGGACTTCCCAAAAGGTTTCTGCAGAAGCCCGCTCTCAAGAGTTGGTGGGTTTAAGTCTTGGCTGTTTAGTTAGGGAGAAAGAACAGCTGCTCCTAGGTTTGAGGGGGGATAAGCCTGGTTTACTTACTGACAGCAAGCAGTGGGGGAACCTGTGGCCTTTTTGGGACAGTCTGGGTCCATTCCAGTAGTCTCCATTCTTCCGCAGGAGGGAGAAGGTGCCCACGTGGGGCCTTAGCCTCCCCAGGCCAGCTGGTTTGCATTTGCAGCATGTGATCACGGGGTGCTTCTTGCAGGGGGATTTCATCAGCTCCCCTCTCCAGCAGGCTCCACCAGGGTGTCCAGATTGGAGAAAGACTGCATGGTCAGGGACTCCAGGAACTCTGGGCCAGCTACTGGGGAGGGGTGGGGGGTGGGGGGAAGGGAGGGTGGAAACCAGTACACGCATCCCAGTGCGCTGCTTTGAGGAGGAGGGGCAGGACTAAGCCTCCATTCATCCCGCTGCGTGCCAGGTCCTCCTGACACTTCCTTGGCCTCCTGGAGGTAGGATGGATCTGGAGTCCCAGTGGCAAGGAGCCTGGGCCTGGCTTCAGGTCTCAGTGCCTCAGTTTTCCTATCTGTCACATGGGTGTGGCAGTGCTAGATGTCATCATAGAAAGCCACTCAGCCACGTTCTAAATTTAGAGATGGGAAAGCAGAGGGCCAGAGAAAGGAAAGGATGACAACAGCAACAGTGACAGTGATAATTCCATGATAGCAAGAGCTGAGCTTTATGGAGTGCTGACCCGCAGCCCCTGGGGCAGGGGCCTTATTGCAAGGTGTGCAGTTCAGTTCAGGACAGCAAGAGCTCCTACCCGCTCTGTCAGCCCTGTCCTCCCCAGCTCCTGGAACAGAGCTTTATTAGATTCCATCACTTGGTTTCATGATATAGTCCATGAGATGGACATTATTGTTGGCTCCATCTTACAGAGGACAAGCCTGAGGTTCAGAGAGCTTATGTCATTTTTCTGAAGTCACAGAGCTCTTCAATGGTATTCCCTAGTCCTTACTCTGGGACACACAGAAGCAGGAGAGTTGGTGGTGCCCATCCCTCCAGGTGTGTTTTGTGCAGCCTGTGTGGTGTGGCCCTGACTTGGGACGAGCTGCCAGGTGCCGGAGTTCCAGGCCAAAACATCTGGTCCTTCAGCCCCAAGGCTGTGAGATGGTGAAGGCCGGGTGGAAGAGGGTGACCACCGAGGCCAGGCCCACCAGGTGAAGGCACAGGGCAGCCCTGGCCCTGAGCTGGCCTGTGTGCTGAGCTCCCTCACTGGAGGCACGCAGGGCTCCACCTCCAAGACTACGCTCTGGGGGATTCCAAAGCAAACTTCCAAAGTCTGATCTGCCAACTGGGACCTGAGCCCCAGCCCAAAGCCCCACGTTTCAGGCTCACCCTACTCTACACAGCTGCAGTCCTGCTTGGGTGCTGTCTCCTCTGGCTATCTCCAGCCACGCTCCCGCTGGACCACAAGGCAGAACCCCTGCTCTTAGGGTTGTTCCCACACAGGACAACCCCCCCCCATTGTTACTCCGGTAACCTGCTGAGCCCGTTCTTTGGGCGGGGCCAGGATCAAGGCCAATGTGGCAGCTGAGCCAGCCTCCTGGAGTCCCAGCTGAGGCCAGGGATTGGACAGACGTTCTAGGACTGGGCTGCTCAGGCTTATTTGTGGGTGCAGACCCAGCCCTTCTCCTAAAGCACCTGTGACTTCAGAGTGGTTGTCTGACCTCTCCCAGCCTTTGCATCTCTGCTAAAAGCCTGGTTATTTACGAGAATCCAAGTCGACAGCCAGCACAGACCGTGCTCCTGGGTGCTGGCAGGGGCCGCGGCTGGGCCTGCTCGCCTCCTTTCCTTTGAGCGAGTTTCACATTTGCAGAATGGCTATCTGTGCGGCAAAAAATACTCGGCACTGGAACTTACTGTGAGGGGTGAGGTGGAGGTCCCAGAAGGCCGCAGGTGTCAGAGCAGCAGAGGCTCCCAAAGAGCTTGGCCACTCTCCAGGGGCACAGTGGGGACACTGAGGGGGACCTGCTCCATCTCACTAGAGAAGGAGGCACTGCACAAATGTGTGTGTGTGTGTTCAAATGGAAAAAAAAATACTCATTTGATGCTTGTTTATTTATATGTATCTGGTACAGGGTCTCACTACGCAGCAGCTTGGACTCATAGTGATACTCCTATTTTCAGCCTCCCCAGCACTGGGATTACAGGCATGTGTCACCACCCTCAGTCTCGGTGACAGGCTCAGTGCTCCCCAGGGCAGGGCTGGCCTGGCACGCAATGCCAGGGATTGAACCCTGGTCCCTGCGCTTGCTTAAGCAGGTGCTTAATCCACTGAGCTATCTTGCTGGCCTGTTGATGCTTATTTTTAAAGCAACTATTCTCTGTAGAAAATATGCGCAAAGAAAAGGGGCAAAAGGACTTACAATTCTACTTAGTAGTAATTATGGTAAACATTTGGGGGCATGTCTCTCTTTTTCTCCTTTCTTTTTCCCCCTTTTCTTTCTATATATTTTTGTTTTGCTTAAACAGACTTTAACCTGATATACATTGTTTTATAACTGGCTTGTTCATTTAACATATCATGATTTTAACAGTATTTATTTTATTTTTCTATGGCATGGTTGTTGCTAGCTGTATACTATTCCTTTGAATAGAAAGATCATAATTAATTTCCATGCTCCCTGTTCTTGGTCATTCCCAGCGTTTTCTCTTACTGGAATCTTCTGTCACATCATGATGAGGATTGTGCCTGCTGGATTTGGACAGCCTGGTTCAAGCCCATTTATAAAGTTTCTATCTCCTTGGATTGCTATGAGGATTGAATACTGAGACCTAACCCATGCAAAGACATTTTTGAGGCATCTAACACATAACAGGTGCGCAATAAAGTTAGGCTTTTAGCTGTACATTATGAGTGCATACACTTTTTAAAAATCTGTCTTTTGGAAAGAAAATGAGTATGAGAGAGAGAAAGATGAGAAAGACAGAGAGACAGAGAGAGAAAGACAGAGACAGAGAGAGAGAGTGTGTTTCTGTATGGCCACACTCTTCCTATAACCCAGGCTCAGTTGGCTACAGTTCATTCCCCTCCCTAACAACTCAGGGTAGGTGGGGACACAGTTTCTAGCCTTCTGGTGGCCCCAGAGCTGGCTGGGGAGGCACAGGGAGATGGCAGCATCCTGTGCCCTTGGGTGGGCTGGACTCCCTTTCTGAGTTTGAGACCCAGAGCTTGAGCTTTGCCTGGTACTGCGGACACTCCAAAGTCAAGGAAACCATATTCATGCCTGCAGAGAGTGAGTCCAATCAACATGGCACTAAGGCCTCAGCCACTATTCATGGGCAGTTGGGCACCGGATCAAGAACTCTGGGGACATAATCTCATTTATCATCCCAAGAAACCTGTCAAGTCAATGTCACCCTCATCTGGGGTTCAGAGAAGTTAGCCTACCTGCTCAAGGCCATGCAGTTTCTAAGGGTGATCCTGGAGGTCTCTATTTGTCTGCAAGGCCCATGTGCCCTGCAGCTGCCTGCTAATACGGCAAGATTTTATGTTAGAGGTTTTGTGTTAGAGGATAATGTCTGAGAACCCCAGAGGTCCTCTCATAAAACTCCTGGGGCCTAGAGCTCTGAGAAGAGAAGACGTTTGCTCCAGGTCCCCAGGCTGGGCTTTGGGTATCCATGTCCCAAGCCAGGCTTTCATCCATTGGTCTGACATTCTCGCTGTGGGTTTTAACCTCAGGGTAAACTCTGCAACCTGGGGGTGGCTCAGAAGCCTGGTGACCCACCTGTCCTGTCAGGATATTGTGTGGAGAGGTGTCTATGTCAGCGTGGCCACAAGGGCCACATGTGCTGGGCTGCACATGAGGGTTGGAGAGAGTTTGGGCCTTTTCCTATCTTGAGATGAGGGAGGAAGGGGAGGCAAGGGGGAGGCAGGGATGGTTTAGCAGGAGATGGGTGGCTAAGAGCCTGAGGCTCAGGGGCAAATAGCTGGAGGCTGCTGGACCTTCTTGGGGCTTGGTTTGCCAATTTACACCATGCAATATTACCTCTGTCTCCCCTGCTTGCCAAAGCCATTCTTAAATCTCTCTCTAGAGCTATGAAGCAGGAGAAAGGCAGGAGAAAGACCTTTGGAAAACTTTAACACCAAACAGCACCTTGTTATGCAGTCAGTGAGCTTCATGGTGTAGTTAGCTATCCAGTCATAGCTCTGCTCAGATTTTATCACACACAGGCATTAGTGACCCGCAGGCTGCAGGGCATGAACACAGCTGGGTCCTTAGGCTCTCGGTTCCTGAGCATTTGAATCTCCGCTGGCGCTGCCAGCTCTGTGACCTCCAGCAAATTGCTTGGGCATGAAGGGACTCTGTTTGCACAGCTGTGAAATAGGCACCTGACACCAGGCTCACTGGGTTGTTGGAGGGCTGCAGGGAAAGCTAAGGCAGCTAGCTGGGTTTAGTGGGCGAGCCCAGGAGTTCTTCTGGCACTTCTATTGTGTGTCAGCTTTGCTGGATGCAAGGTCCGTGGGGACCAATATGAGACAGATCATCATAGCATAAATCCAAACAGTGAGTCCCCCAGGAGGGCCCAGCTCTGCAGGCCACCTGGAACCAACAGGGAGCTGTGGGGCTGGCTGGGAGGAGGAGCAGGGTGTCTGTCCCAAAAACCTGCAAGGTGGCCCTGGATTCAGAAACACACAGGCAAGGGAAGGAGGCTTGGGCAGCAGCAGTATCTCCATTCCCAGGGCAGCAGATAACCACTCACATGCTTTTAGCATGGAGTGGCCACGTATGGGATCGTGTGCTTTGGCCAATCCCACAGATGCTGGATGAGGATGGAATGGGGGAGCTGAGGGCTGCCCCAGAAAGGTCCACAAATGGCCAGAGTGACCGTGCATTCTGGTTTGTGGGTCCACAGGAAAGGTGCGGGCTTGGAGGGGGCACTGTCGGGAGCTCAGCTTCGTGTGTATTGCTCTGGCTACATGAGCAGGGACACTATCACTGCATGTGCAAAGCAGGGAGGAAGGGGGTAAGGAGATGGCATGGAACGCCAGAGGCTGCCCCAGAAGGGCTTGCGGTGCCCCGGGGTACGGGGTGTGGCCAGCAGCTGTAGCCACCTGGCATTAATGTCAGCACTGCTTGGGTTAATGAAGGGAGGATTGTGAGTGAGTGACAGGCTGTCAGGGAAGCCCGCCCCCCTCACAATGGCCCACATGGTCACCAGAGCTGGCAAGGAGGGGCCTCAGAGTTTGGCTCTGCTCCATGGTGGAGCCCACCACCCAGATGCACCTAAAGGCAGGGAAGGGGTAGAGGATTTGGGAGATTAGTGCAGCCAGGGTGCCAGGCTCTAGCTCTGGCTCAGCCAGAGACTCACAAGATGATCTTGGGAAATTTCATTCATTCATTCACTGAGCACATTCATTTTCCAACCAATGAAACAGCAGCAGAAGAGGCAGCATTTTCCAGTCCCCCTGCCCTGCATGTTTGGCAAGCTTTGCATTTGTGGGGAGGGGCCTTGAGCCAGCTCTGCAGGGAGCCCTCTTCTTCTTTCCCTTTCGCAGATGAGACCCTGAGGCTTAAGGAGGTGAAGCTTCAAAGACCCCCACACACACCCCACTCCCACCCCACCCCCCAGCCCCAAGCAGCATGAGGTAGGGCTGGGATGCAGCCCAGACCCCCTTGGGCCCTAAGACTCCTCATTCTGTCCCACACAGGGGCTTCCAGAGGCCAGCAGTGCACCACTGTCCTTGGGAGGGCTCCTAGGCAGTTCAGAGGCCGTTTTGTGCCTTCTATTCGTGTATCTTGGCTTTAAATTTTTAGGCCAAGGATGGGGTCACAGTTGAGAGCCAGGTGTCTAAGCCCCTTCCCTCGGAATCCAGCCCCTGCCTCTTGACCTGGGTGCTGGGCCGAGCTAGTCACAGGGGTCACAGCAAGCAGCTCCCACACGGGGCCCTGTACCTCCCTTCCAGATGCTCAGCGGCCTTGCCTGCCGCTGGCTCCCCAGGGCCCTATGCTCCTTGCCGCCATGTGCTCAGGCTCCTCACAGACAACTTCCGGGCCCCAAGCCTCTCCAGCCTCTCATTTTCTGTCCTGGTCCCTCCCCAGGCCTGTGTCCCAGCCACCTGGGATGCCTGAAATTGCTGGTACAGGAGACTGAGCCCTCCAGGCCACGTGAGTACCAGACATCAAAGCCACTGCCTGGGCCTCAGAGTCACCCCCTGCACACCTCCCTCCGGAAGTCACACCTGCTGTTCGTTACTGCCCATGACTGCATGGAGAGAGAGCCAGACTGTCCTGTGCCCTGCCACACAGCAGGAGTATGGTGAGTGAGTGATCTGCTGAGAGCAACTTGGGAAAAGGTAACTTGGCCAGCAGGGCTCATCTGTCCCTTGACCTCTGGGAGTCCCAGGAGGGAATTTGCACTAGGGGAAAATCAACAAATCAGCCTATTCCTTACCCCATAGTAGCTGGAAAATTCCTCCTAGCGTGTAGATTCAAAGAGAGAACAGGGGCTGAGATGACCTGAGTCACTGCAGCCTCCCTGAGTTGTGGGGCGCATACGGGCACAGAGGACAGAATCGGAGCTAGAAGGGTGAGAATGGGCTCCCACTGTGGAGATGGGCACTGGGGCCTAGGCAGGGAGAGAGTCACAACCAAGGTCACATGTGGGTGAAGGGAGCCTAGGGACGGAGCTACAGAAGCATGGGATGGGAGCTGAGGGTACAGGGCCCGCCTCCAGGCTCAGCGTGTGGTGGGGCCTGGCAAAGCCGCCGGCCTTCTTTGGGCTGCAGTCTCCCAGTCCCATGGGAGGCTGCAGGGTGAGATCCAGAGCTCCCAGGATCCCCGCCCTGCCCCGCATGCGCACAGGAAGGGGTTAAGCTGCTGGCTCTGCTCGCGGCTCACCCCCTCCTTCTGACAAACACTTGTAGGAAATCAGGCCGGGCGCTTCCTGCGAGGAGGCAGCGCCTCAGCTGCTCAGGGGCGGGGAGAGGTGGGGAGGATGCTGGTCTTCGAGCCGCAGCTTGGGCTGGCAGAGCTGCCTGGAGGCGGGCCAGGGCGCGATGGAGGCAGGGGGCTCCCCACGTTTGGAACAAAGACCTCACAGGCAGGTCCCCTGAGCCCCGGCCCGCAGGGCGCTGGCGGAGCCAGAGCGAGGTAAGGGAACTGGGGACGCAGGAGGAGGGCCGGGAGGCCGCCTTCCCTTGGGCTGGGCTGGACGCTGGATGGGCCAGTCCCAGGCTCTCCGGACAGCCCAGCCCAGGCAGTCAGACCAGCCTGCCAGGAAGTCACGGAGGTGGCACAGCTGTTACCACTTCTCTACCACTTAGGGGAGCCCCATCCCCGATGAGGGTGGGTTTTAGGGGGATTTTGTCTAACCTCAGGATGCTAGGTTGCACTTTCAGCTCTGATTCTGTTCTCTGGAGAACTTGGATGGGCAGTGTTCCCTCCCTGCACCCAGGGTGTGCTCTGTTCATGTAGAGTTAGTGTTGTGGTTGCTAAGGGGACTTGAAGACACAGGGTGGGGGCAGGTCAGGAGGCAGCGCCTCCCCCCACCAAGTGGCCCCTTCCACCGCCTAAGCACAGGGACAAGGAGCAGTATTGGAGGGACAGTCTGAGGACCAGCAGGACAGCTGGGCCCTTTGGGATGGGAGACCAGAGTCTGAAACAACCTGGGTATCTTTTCTTTCTCCTGGGAACAGGGGCACATTCACAGGGGTGGCTGGGGCTTTGGGTCATTAGCTCTGTGTCCTGCCAGGGGTCGGGAGCCTGGCCACTGGCCCAGCCTTTTCGCAGGGTCCCAACATGTGATCGATACAGGAATCTTTCTTTCTCTTCCTCCTGCCCCTCAAGAGTCTGCCAGCCTCTGTGTCTAAGTTATAGCACCCCAGCTTTGAATCCCTGGGCTGCATCCCCTGGCTGGGAGGCATTGAGGCCCGGTGCCTCGGTTTCCTAGTTTAGGGTAATTGTGGGAGTGGGGGTGGTGGGTAGCCCTGGCTGAATGGGAAAGGGTTCAGAGGTCACAGGCAAAGAAGCACCCTGCAGGCCGGGAGGGCCTCCAGGGAAGGGTCCTGGGCTCTGCGATGGCTGAGGGGCCAGAGAAGCTTCCCACTGAGGGGGTAGCTGGGAGCAGTCGGGCTCACTCAGGAACTGTGAAAAGACCACAGATCTGGGGACCTCAGTCTCCATGCAGTCAGCTTCCTGCTCACATGGCTGGAGCCCTCCCAGACCCCACCTGGGGGCTGCGAAGGCTGAGGGGAGCCTCACTGCCTTTGTCCCGCAGGTGAGGAGCCCAGCCTTAGCTCCCCCGGGAGCTCCCTCCATGGCAGACCTGCTTTGCGCATGCTGTTCCCTCTGCCTGGAGCACCCTTCCTCGCTCTTCTCCCCCAAACCCACTTCGCTTCTCAGACCCTGCCTAAGCTGCCTTCTGTGTTGTGCCCCTCCCTGCCATGTGGGTTTCAGAAAGCTTTTTGTTCTTCTATTCCTTGTGTCTTGAATAGTCGGAAGAAATCCTCAGGCTCTTCAGAATGTTAATTCGCACCACCCCATGTGTCTCTCAGGTCCCTGGAAATGTGACTTCAGGTTGAAAGAGGGGCTTGGTCAATGAAGAACCTCAGTGTTCACATAGCATAGGCCATGCCTTCCACCTGCCCCAGCAGGACCAAAGCCCCAGCAGCAGCAAGGGCAGCAAGGAGACTCTGCACTTAGGGCTTCTTGAGGCAGTGTCAGCCCAGCCACACCCCTGTGTAGCAGCGCTCCAGGGCAGAGACTTTGTCTGTTCCAGCTTCATCCCAAGCTGAGGTTGCCATGTGGCTGGCGCTGTGTGTTTGTTGACTGACTGGCTGATTAGCTGGCCCTGAGCTCCGTGGTGCTGTGGGCTGGGCCTGAATGGGAGACGAAGGGCTTGGCCTGGAAAGGCTCACAGATTCAGGGCCCTGGGACACGACTGCCTGGCAAGCTGCATCCAGTGACCCCCGCCACAGACGTGCAGCACCCCTGGTTGCAGTGAGATCTCTGCGACTCCTGAGTCATCTCAGAAGACAGGATGTTCCCCTTTGTGCTCGCAGAGGCCTCTGTGATTGGGCAGGCTGCTCTGTGGCAGGGCTAGAAAAAGCCCTTTTAAAAGTCAGAAAACCACATGCCACCCCTCCACCCCTGGGCCCCTTCCGCAGTGGCGTTTCACACAGAGAGGCAGAGGCTGCACCTTTAACCCTAGCACCTCCAACAGCCGCTGCAGCGCCAAGCCAAGGCAAGGTCCCTGAGCTGCTCAGGGCAGCTGTGCCCAAAGCCCTGGTTAAAGTGCAGGTTCCAGGGCCAGGCTCACTGCAGGCAGCCCCAGGCATCTCATCTGCCTGCTGGGAGGAGTCTCAGCACGCTCACGCTGAGGATCTTGCCAAGCCAAGGTTCCTAGCAGGGGGACCTGCAGAGGGTGTAGGGAGTGAGAACCAGAACGTCTACTTAGAAAACTTTCAGTGTAGCTCTTAAAGTACTTTTGCAATTTATTTTCCTACACTGGGGATTGAATGCAGGGTTTCGCTCATGCTAGGCAACCGCTCTATTGCTGAGTTACATTCCCAGCCCGTTTCATCTTATTTGAGACATTCTATAAATTGGCTTGGGTTTCACAGGCCAGGGAGATAGCTCAGTGGAATGAGTGCTTGCCTGGCAAGTGCAGGGTCCTGAGTTCAATCCCCAATACCACACACACACACACACAAAAAGTAGGTTGGGTTTCAAATTGAGATTCTCCTGCCTCAGCCTCCCAAGTCACTGTAATTACAGGCATGTGCCACTCATTGTACCTGACTTGGAAATATTCTTTATAACATATATAACATATTAGTATAGATACATACAACCATAAAAATATACACATGTATGTATGCATGCATGTGAGCCAACATATTTTTACCAGTGGATTGTATGATTTTAAAAAAAACAAAAAACGAGGAGCATGCCCAGGCCAGGACCGATGCTGGCAGATCTCGCCCTGGCACTGATCCAGCAGGTGATCATGGCCAAGTCATGTTCCCTGTTGAGCCTGAGGTTGCCATATGAAGGCAGACTGAGAAGAGGTCTAGCCAGGGTGGCCAAGTGGGGGTGCATACACAGGGGCATTTATACGGTAGGGTTAACACTCAGGCGATGTGGAGGGATCCCAGACTCTGCTTCACTGGGCAGAGAGGAGGACAGGATGGAAGGCAGGAGGCAGGGGAGAGGCCCTGAGCCCTGTGTGTGGAGCTGGGGTGCAGCCAGAGGGGAGAGTTAGCGCTGTCCTTCCCCGGCCCCTGGGAAGTTGGCCTTTCCCTAGGGAACTTGGTGTACAGAAATAGTTGCCTGCTGACTTTTCTCAACTGAGCAGATCAAGGCTGCTGACCAGGATCCAAGAGCTCACGAGGCGGAAGGACAAACACAGACTGTCTGTCTGCAGAAGCCTTGGTTGTTCCCTCTTGGCTTGGGCTGTGGACAGAGAGGCTGACTTCTGCCCTGCCTGCCTGGTCTCCATGTGTCCCCCGCCACTGCACTCTCTGGGCCTCAGTTTCCCACCTGCGGGAGAGGTCTCTGTGAGCCCCCACAAGGATGAGCTGTGTGTGCGTCTTCGAATCCTCCGCGGCCAAGAGTTTTTAGGCTGTGCTGTGCCCGTGGCCTCTTCGGCAGTGTTCCCAACCTGGCCCAGAGCGTGGCACAGAGGAGGTGCTGGGAAAGCATCGGGAACAGGAGGGGCAGAGGCAAAGGGAGACAAGAGGGCAGAGAGAAGGTGGGAGAGCAATCGCCAAGGAGCCCCTCTCGGGCCGTGTTCCCTGCCTCCCTGTCCCTCCTAGTGCGCCCCTGCAGCCAGGCTTCCTGATATGCTTTCCTCTCCCACAGAAGAAACTTCTAAGCTGCACCTGGGATCGTGCACTGAACAGGACTGAGCAGGGCTGGGGCCGCCAGCCTGGGTCTGCCCTCTGCAGTCCTACACACCCTGACGTCACCATCACCCACCCCTGGCCACTCACACAGCCCTCCAGAACCACTGCACTGTCCAGGAAAGCACCTGGCAGGCACGGCCCCTCCTGCCCCTGCCTTTGTACTTGCTGCTTTCTTCTCAGCTATTGCTCTTTATTGGATCAAAGTCACAGAGCATAAATTTAACCACTTATAAGGGACCCATTCCTGACATTTGGTACATAGTACTGGATGACCACCCCTTCTGTCCATTCTAAGACAGCTGCAGCCCCCAAAAGGAAACCCATGCCCATTGCAGTTACAGACCACCCTTCTTCCCCTAGCCAGTGGCAGCCTCCCTTCTGCCTTCTGTCCTTGCTTGCCTAGCATGGGTACGGCCTACGCGTGGATTCCTAAACTGGGTGGTTTTCTGTGTCTGGCTTCTGTCATTTAGCATGATGTGCCCAGCTTCACCTCCTTGTGGTGTGGCCCGGGGATTCTTTCTTTTTGTTTCCCCCTTTCATTCCTTTTTATGGCCAACATCGCATAGCATGGAGACACTAGGGCATGTTTACCCATTCGTCTCTCAATGGATGCTTGGGCTCTTTCTTCCTTGCTGTTGTGGACGCGTGTGGGCCTGTATGTGGTTTTGAGCACTTGTGTTCAATTATTTGGGGAACTAAAATGATCCTTTTACCACCCCTTCACTGTCCTCCCGAATTCTTACCTGAGCGAGGACAGGCAAGGTTCCCAGGGGCAGGGGCTTGTCAGCCGCCTCCTCCCCAACCCTCCTTGGCCTGTGTTGGCTGGGCCTGGGCCTCCCCACCTTTCCTCACCTGGACTCGTAGTCACTGGGTATCCTACCATGGCCTCCCCGGGCTGTCAGTTCTCCTATGAGCTGGGCCTGTGCCCTGTGCCCAGCACCCATGCACACAGCTGGCCACACAGTGACGTCAAACACATGCTAGTCAACATGCCGGTCATTGGACACCTTGTCCCTTGTCGTAGGCACTTTTAATATAGGGAAATGAAACTCCCAACCTGAAAGGTACCTGGGGCAAGTTCATGTTCTCAAAAACTGAAGAATGAATTTTAGGAACACACAGAGATTAAGAGCAACATATATTTACTGGGGGAAAGAAAGCTTCTGTCCAAGAGAGGGACAGAAAGGGACCCAAATGGGTTACCAAGGAACCTGCTTTTCTAGAGATTTCTACAGAGCAAAACCACGAGGTGAGGCAGGTCCAAGGAGGGGAAAAATGGGAACACACAGGATGGGCATAGGATGGACAAAACTATGGTGAATCAATAAGATTACAAGCATAATTGCTCAGGTAAAATTGATTACATCAGAATCAAATGGAGAAGCCAGTCATGCAGCAAGTGGACATGAACACAGAATGGGCTCTTCCTGTAAGAGGTTGGGTTAGTGACTCTTCATGGCTTTTTCAAGGTGATTGATACCTATTTAGAATATCCATCCCTGATATCCATTTCTAGGGAGGACATTTGTTCAGTGTAGGTGGCTGCATTTGCTTAATCTTTTGTCTTGAGATCTGGCCCACAGAGGAGGTGCCCATTTCTCCCACAGTTGCAAGGTATTTTGTCTTCCACATTGGTTCCTTTGAGGGCCCAGCCTTGTCTGACTGCCTCTAATATTTCTATCTAACTCAGCTGGCTGCAATGGTTTCATAGAACGCTGGGCAGGGAGAGGCAGGGTCATCTCAGTTTTACTGATAAAGGGAACAAGGGCCATGTGATGGCGACGGTCAACAGTGGGAAGGGTGAAGCAGGTAGCTGAACCAGGACCACTGGCTCCCTGAGGCGTTGCTGCTAACTTCTTGCTCTGAATGAAGGAGGCACCCCCAGGACTAATGCTGTCTGCCTGCTACCATGTCCCCTTCAGGTCACAGGCAGAATGGCTGATGCTGAGAGGAGCCACGGGTGACTCTGGGGTGCCCAGCTGCAGCTCATTCTCCTGAAGATGAAGTGGCCCAGGTGAATGCCAGGCCCATGGCCAGCTCAGGGACAGAGGTGCGCTGGGCCGGGCCGGGCCTGGGGAAGGGATCCCAGCGGCGACGCTGGGCCTGGGCCGAGGAGGAGAAGGGTGCCGATGGGAGTAGCGCTCGTGGCTGGGGCGGTGAGCGGCCCTTCCGGGGTGCTGCCAGCCCAGAACTCCTGGAGGACTTCCGCCTGGCTCAGCAGCACGCACCACCCCTGCAGTGGGGCCCAGACCCGCAGGAGCTGGGGGCGTCTTCAGGAGAAGGTGAGCCTGACTCCCCCTCCCGTGCACTGGTGTCCTATCCCCCAAGCACCCCACCTTCCAGCAGGGCAAGGGGACTTGGGGAAGCTTCCATTTCAGAATTAATTTCTACTAAGTCTATAACTTAAAATTTTAAAAGCTCTCAAATGTATAAATAATGCTGTTCAGTTCAAAAACCTAGAAAATACAAGCAAAAGAGATACAGTGTAAGAATGCCTTAATATTCTATCCCAATAATGACTCTTCTCTATAAAGTTGCAAATGCAATATGAATACGAACAATGCTCCACACACTTCATGGCCACATGCTCTTTTGTTAACTTAGTAGACGGGAACACTTTCCCGGGTCTCCAAATACTCTCCCGCAGGTCTCGCTTAACCTGCTGCATCCATCAACTCAGGGACAGCCCACCACTGCTAGGAATGAAGATGGGTCGCTTCTAGTTTTTGTTCCGCTAATGCAGAGATGGATGTCACTGGTGCATTTTTACACGCTTGATTTGGTAGTAACTTTGATCATTTGGATTGTTTTGTTCAGAAATTACAACCCATTTTAAAGATTTACTTTTTGAATTCCCATTTGGCAATGGAGACTGTTAGCATTCCGTGCTTTCTACAGTGACTGGGCCCTGTGCATGGATAGCTTAGACCACCGCCCAGCTCTGCTTGGAAAAGCCTCTCTCCTCCCAGAATCTTGGCTCTCCCCTCCCCAGGAAAGGGGAGTAGTGACTGCACTGAGAAAAGTAAGAGCTTGATGGTGGATGCTATTACTTTTAGATTATGAAGAAAACATCCCTGTTTTCAGAACTTGTGACTCAGCAGACCTGTGGAGATGGTGTAGAGGCAACTAGGCTGGCAGTGAGCGGCTTGTCACACACCTAATGTCCTTAAAGCAGGGCTTACCTGAGTGGTCCCTTTGGTAGCATTTCTGAGCTCCCTACCGGAGAGTAGGGGCTGAGACACACTGGGGGACAGGGCGGAGGTGTCTCTGTCTGGGGTCACACTGTACCCCCTGCTATGATGTAACAGCTGCTCCCTGTCTTAGGCCCTTACTGGATGTTCCACACAGGGTTGGGCATGGCCATGCCTTCTTGCCCTCCCTCTATACCACCCTGTCCAGGTAGGAGTTTGAGTAAGGCTGCCAGAAGCAGCAACTTGCTCGTGGCCCCAGGTGAGGGGAGCTGGGGAGAACCAGAGGCTCTCTGGCAATTCACCCCACTATGATACTCCCATGGTAGAGACAGACTCACCCCACTATGATACTCCCATGGTAGGGCCATGGCTGGGTTCTAGGTCCAGGACTGCTGAACCACAGTGTGATCTTACACAAGTTGTTTAATATCTCTAGGCTTCAGGTATGCACTATCAGCAAGTACATTGCAGAAGGAGATTTTCAGTCTTGAAGGGATGTAGAGGTGTTCAGGACAGGGGAAAGACCATGGCAGAGCAGTGGGCGACAGAAGGATTAGGACAAGTCTACATCTGATGTTACTCATAACATGTGTCCCATGAAACTTGGCATCTTTCTCAGAGGCCAGTACAGGATCTAGTACAGAATAGTAACAATAGGTGTGGCTGAATGTGAGAGGGACAGATGGACAGATGAGCGAGTGGGCAGGTAATGGATGGGAAGTGGATCAGAAGATAGTTGGGCAGATGGATGGATGGATGGATGGATAAGTGGATGGATGGATGGATAAGTGGATGGGTAGATGGATGGATGAATGGACGGATGGGTGGGTGGGTGGATGGATGGATGGATGGATGGATGGATGGATGGATGGATAAGTGGATGGGTAGATGGATGGATGGATGATGTGTGGATGGGTGGGTAGATGGATGGGTGGATGGGTGGATGGCAGCTTGCATAGATGGATGGTTGGTGAACACTGCTTGAGCATCCACTGCATAACAATTGTAACTCCCCATTTCTTGGGAGTTTATAGTCCTTCCTCCCTTCCTCCCTGCTTTCCTTCTTTCTGTAACATTGAGCACTTACTCTGAAAAATGCTATAGTGAACCAAACCAATGGAGGTCCTCACCCTGCTGGAGCTTGTCATGGTGTAGACAAACATTAATGAAATAATCTACTGGACTGCTGCCATAGTAACAAGTGCTACAAAGTCAAGGTCTCCAGTCCCAGCAGACCTGTATAAGGGAGAATGTGATTTAGTTAGGCAGCTCCAAGACCTTGCTGAGGTCAAGGTTAAGCTGTCGTATGAAGGGCAGGGTTCACTGGGTGCAGTTGCTAGCAGAGGGAGGAGCCTGTGTGCAGTGCTTGTGGTGGGAGGGAAGGTGTGCACGTGACCAGTGGGCTGGGGGAGAGACTGAGGGACCACAGGAAGAGACTGAATCATGGAGCTCATGGATCAGAGTAGCAGGGATGGTAGGACCATAGGAAAGGTTGGGCTTCTGACCTGGGACCAGCAGGAAGGTATTGGTGAGTTTCCAGATGGGGATGATAAGATGGTTAGGTGGCTGCTGCAGTGGTCCAGGTACAAGGAGACACTAGCTCGAGTGTAGGTGGGGGGGGGTAGACCAATGAGAGAGTTTGAGAGCTCTGCCAGCAGGTGATGTGATGGTGCCAGGTGACAAATTGTATCCGGGGGCCTGAGGGAGTAAGAGGAGCAAGATGCTTCCCATACTTCCATCTTGCAAAATGGCATTGCCATTTGCTGAGACAGGAGACACTAGGGTAGACGGGACTGGAGGTTTGAGTTTGGAGGCCCTTTGAGACCACGGAAGAGATATCACCTGAGTGGTTGACTGTCCAAGGGCTTCTCATGCTTCTTGCCATTGTCATGTGAGGAGGAAATGAAAGCCAAAGAGTTGAGGGGATTTTGGGTGACGATGCACAGTGAGTCCAGACCCAGTGCATGATCTGTCTTCCAGAGATTGAAGCAGAGGGTTTGGACAGCCCAGAAGATGTGGACAGCCCTGAAGATGTGGACAGCCCAGAAGATGTGGACAGCCCAGAAGATGTGGACAGCCCTGAAGATGTGGACAGTCCTGAAGATGTGGACAGCCCAGAAGGTTCTCCTCTGCCTCTCAGCTGGCCCCTCTGGCAGGACCATCAATCGGACGTGACCAAAAAAGAGCCAGATGTGGCCCCTACAAATCCCAAGGTTGAAGAAACCCAAAAAAGCTCCCTAATGTTGGGGTTGGAGGTTGACCCCAACACAGAGGACCATGGAAGCACCAGCCCCCTGGATGTAGGGTGGGGTCAGGCCAGAGGCTGGTTGGCCTCTAACACAGCCGCCAATGGAAACAAGCCTGCGGAACATTCTGAGGTCAACCCCTCTGTGGAACTCAACTTGGCCAGGTCCTGGAGCAGTGGGACTGTGAGCCTGGGCCACCCTAGTGACAGCCTTGATTCTACCTGGGAAGGAGAGACTGATGTCCCTCCTGCCACTGCCCTGGCAGAAATCCTGCCACAGAGCCCAAGCCCTCACCTCCTACACCCAGATGACAGAATCGGAGATGGTGTTGCCCAGGAGACACCCACAGAATTCCAGGGCAACTCGGCTCCGCCAGCCCGGAGTCCCCAGCACGATGCAGGTAGATGGAGGACAGAGTCTACCAGCCTGCCTAGCTCACAGCTCGAGGACCAAACCTGGAAGCGGACAAAGACAACACCTAAGCCACTGCCCTCCCGGTTCGCTGGCTCCAGCAGCCCTCTGAATCCTCAGCCTAGGCCGGCCCCAAAAGATAGATTGCAGCCCAGGCAGGGGGCTACTCTGGCTGGTCGCTCTTCTTCTGATGCCCCCAAGTATGGCCGGGGGCAGCTGAACTACCCACTCCCTGATTTCTCCAAGGTGGGGCCCCGGGTGAGGTTCCCCAAAGATGAGTGCTACCAACCCCCCAAGTCCAAGAGCCAAGGCAGACAGCCTCAGGGCCCTGTTGGACCCCTGATCTTCAAGTCACCGGCTGAGATTGTTCGAGAGGTCCTGCTGAGCAGTGGAGAAGTGTCCCTGGCCAAGGACGCACCCAAGACCAGGGTGCCCCAGGAGTTCCAGACACCTGAGCAAGCCACAGAGCTGGTCCATCAGCTCCAGGTGAGCGGGACTCCTGTCTTTGGGTGTGTTGCCCTAGGATGGAGCCAGGCCAGGGTGGGAGGCCTAGGGTCTAGGCCAGGCCAGGAGCCCGCAGCTGGTGGACAGAGGGAGGATCTTTGGGAGCCAGGAGACAAACCCAATAATTTAGCTCAGGTTTAGACAATGCTCTGTTTCCAACTTCTGTTTAAAAATTCAAACATTTTTAGGATGGCAGATAGTGTACTGATGGCCCACGCCTGCTCCAGGCCTTGCCCTCCACCTTGCTGAGCTGCCCCTGGCAGCTGCTTTCCCATCTGCCTGAACTCACTACACGGGGCCCCCACTGGATTGTTTTGCAGGCCTTTCTGAGGCAGTCCATGATTTTATATTTTAGTGTGTCTAGTGAGGACCTTATCTCAGACATAGCCACCCCAACATCATCGCCTCTGAGGCTCTGCCTGTCTACTGTATTATCAAGTCCCACAGATATCACAGGGGGCCCTTGAGGAGGCACAGACCCTGCGGGGCTGCTGGTGCACGGCCCCTGATGCTCATCGGCACATCCAGCCCTCACTGAGGTGAAGAGATGGCAGTGTTCTGCCATCACTCCTCCTGCCTTCCCTGCTACTGGCCTTGCCAGGAGTAGAACCTTTCCTCATCACCTCAGGTTACCAAGGTCTTGTTCATGCAGGAAGGGCAGGAGAGAGGCCCGTTCTGTCTGTTCAATTACACATTTCTGCATTGCAGAGTGAGTTCGCTGACCTCCTTGAAAGGTGGCCGGTGCCATTTGTGTTTGCTCTTTCCCTGGAATGACTTGTTTTAATGAAACGCTGGGTTTGTTTAAGGCTAGTGATTCTGAGTAGATGAACCTGATACAGGGAACCTCCAAGTGACACAAGGAGAAAAACTGATCTTGGGTGGGTGACCTCAAAATGATGTAAGGGAAAAATGATCTCCCAACCTAAAAAGTACCTGGGACGAGTTTGAGTTCTCTAAAACTGAAGAATGAATTTTAGGAACAAATGGAGGTTATAAGCCGAATAGATTTATTACGGGGGAAAGAAAGCTCCTGTCTGAGAGAGGGACAGGAGGGGGGCCTGAGTGTGTTGTCCCTGAGAAGCTGTCTCTTCCAGGGACTTTTGTAGAGGAAAACCATGCGGTAAAGCAGGTCTAAGGTGGTAGAGAACATGGGAACTCACTTAGGTAGGCATGAGGTGGGACAAAACTATGGTCAACCAATGGGACTACAAGCACCATTGCTCAGGTAAAATTGATT
>NDGN011417058.1:0-11503 GCA_002564285.1 Tympanoctomys barrerae
AAAAAAAAAAAAAAAAAGGAAATTCTTGAATCTTATTTCTGAATCATAAACTGGAGATGAGACCAAGAAGAAGCTTGCCAGGTGTTTCTGATTCCTGCTGAAGACTGAGAACAGGTGGTTTGAGTGCTGACCAGATCTAGGAATTAGATACTGGCCCTTTGGACTCCTGGGGTAAGGAAAGAGTGACTGTAATACGAGCAAACCCAGTATGCCAGGAACACGGGCTAAAAGAGGGTTTTGGTATGCAGCAGAAGGGATGGAGATTAAGTCAGATGAAAGCAGACAGATTTTGTAAGCCGTGTTAAGTTGTTTAGATTTTTTCTATTATAAATATACACAGGTTCTTCAAACAATATGGATTTGAAGGTCTAGGATGTATCCATCTGTCAGAATAGCCTTGCTGTTCTTAGGATGGTACTGGTATTTAATAAATGCATGCTGGCTGAGTGAACTTGTGTACTCACAGAAGCCTTGGGCAGTAGGCACTGTTATACTTATTACATATGTGAACACAACTGAGGCTTGGAGAAGGTGCATTGCTTCCTAACTCTGCAGGATCAACTGGCCAGTTCAGAAGCAGATGAGGTTTGGGCTGGCCGGATAGCTCAGTGCTTTAAAGTGCCTGCTCAGAGGTACACAGGGGCCAGGGATTGATCGCCGCATGCTGAGACAGCGATTGAGACTGAGCATGGTGGTGCGTGCCTGTAATCCCAGCACTTGGGAGGCTGAAAAACACAAAGGGTTCACTAGGAGTCCAGTCTGTGTAGTGAGGCTCTGTAGACCCTGTGTTAAATACCTTAAAAAGAAAAAAAAAAAAAAAGAAAGAAAAAAAAGAAAAAGAAACAGATGTGGTTTACAAGCTAAGTCTTTGTAGTTTCTAGAATCTCTTTTATATTCCATACTATCCATCAGTGAGTACTTAGATTGCAGAAAATATGTACAAATATACAAAATGGGAATTTAAAACTGTGTGTGCATTCCAGTGCAACTGCACTTTCCCTTTTCTTTCTTTCTTTCTTTTCCAGACAGAGAAGGGGAGTGCCCTTCATGAAGCAGCTTTGTTTGGAAAGGTTGATGTCGTGCGAGTTCTGTTAGAAACAGGTAGCTATTGTGGTTCTCCTATCCTGCTAAGTGCTATTTCTGTTTCAGGAATTGGTAAAGGAAAATGACAGATTTCTTCACAAGTCATTCTTCCTTTCTTCACTCTAAATTGCAGATCTGTATTCATACTATGTAGAATTTAGCATAGCTATTTAGATAAAATTCATGTAAATATGCAACTTCCTTTACTCAATTAATGTTTTAGTAAAAAGTTCATGGAAATTACTATCTTATATATTTAAATATACTAGAGAAATTACAAAAAGGAAAAGGAGATTTCTGCTTTCTACACAAAGGAGGAAATGATCCCTGAGAAATGATGACAATTGCTTGGTTTATTAAAGAACACAATATTTTTCCTAGGTTTTTATCATGTGAACTATGGTCAACAGAGATTTGAGTTCCCTCTCCTTAAGGTAAATTCTCCTTCTAGTTATTCAACTGAGTAGCTATTGTTTTTTGGCTACAGTGACTTATTTTAAAGGGAAGCTTTTAGAAGCAATCTTTTGAGGAAATAAAATAGGCCTATTTATTTGTATGTGTATGCTGACTGGAAAAGAAATAAAATTGGAATTGAGGACACATGTTTTATAGATTAAAAGACATGAATAAAAATTTATACTCAAACAGTTGATATTGAGGACTGTAGTATATTTATTTTCCTCTTAAAAAGGAAATAAAAAACATTGACAGCCTGTTGTGACTAAAGTCATACTTAACTTTGACATGGAGTACAGTGATATAACAAATTATTTGAGGCAACCAGTGAGATATGTATTAGTTACATATTCCGGAACAAATTTAACCAAATGTTTAATAATCTATGATGAACTATCACTTGAGACCAGATCCTGCAAACTGGCATAATGTAGTTCAGTGTTTGAAAAGTTCATAAAATTTTTAAAATCTATTTGCTGTATTAAGATAAATTTTTCAATATAATAAATATGTTCAGAAATAATAATTATAGGGTTTCATTTACATACTTCAAGAGGTATGCTCAGGTAATTGATGAGTGAATTGAACATAATATTGAATATAATCTGGCATAAACAAATTTCATGGAGTGTTTAGCTTTATATTTGGAGAGATTTAATTATTCAAAATAATTATGCTTTTCAAATTTTATGTGTGCTTGTCTTCTAAGAATGTTTTTATATTATTTGCATAATACATGATTTTAATTTATTAACAATTTACTATGTATGCAGGATATATAAATCATATAGCTATTATACTTTAGAAACCTACTTATAAATCAGTAATATTTTCTAGCTTGATAGTGTACTATTTCATTAGCCTCTGTATCCCAAAAGGGATTATAGATCTTGGAAAGCAATCATAATGATTGAGTTAATGATTTTTAGGAAGTTATTTACTTTCAAGAATTTTCTTAGGTTTTGGTAGTAGTAGGCCCCATCTCCTTTCTTGTTAAAATCTTATATTTGCAATTTAAATTTTAAATAGCACTTTCAGTGCTTTGTGTATGTTTGAAATTAGAGCAGCTATAGATTCACACTATCTTTTGAGGATACTCCAGTGTTGAACATCAGTGAATTTTTCTTTTCTTTCAGGAATTGATGCCAACATAAAGGATAGCTTAGGTCGAACGGTCTTAGACATTCTGAAAGAACATCCATCTCAGAAATCTCTCCAGATTGCAACACTCTTACAAGGTAAGCACTGTTGAGTGATGGAGGAGTTTGCCTTAAAGTCAAGATTAAATTAAAACTGTTACAGTTTCATTTTGAACTTCAAGTTAGTATTTGTTTTTGAAAGAACTTATCATTTGCATTTTTTCTAACAGATTTTAAAATTATTTAACTTTGCAAATGTTTTCAATAGTTTTTTTAAAGCAGAAGTATTTATTCACTGCTTTATTTTAAAATCTCTTTAAAAATCTGTATAGTAAATATGTCCTGTGTGCTTGAATAAGACTCTATGAAGTGGCAATTATGTATTACCTTACATTTGAACAATAGTTTAAGCCTTTTGGGGAGTTTTTCTGTTTTTTCTGGTTTCTGTGACTATTAGGCAGGTAAGCCAGATATGAGTCTTCTTTTTGGACATGAGAGAAATTGGAGCTCTTGTAGATGTTTTGTTCAAATTCTTATGTCCTTTGCTAAACTGTATTGCTGGTACATAAATTCTGAATTAACAATAGCTACAAAACAGTTGAATATGGCCGAAAGAATACAGATTGTTTCTTCACTACTCACTAATACAAAATTAATTTTACTAGCATTTTTTTTGATAAAGGCCATGTTTATACATTTCTAGTTAGCTCTAGTCATGAGTTCTATTGATAATTTGACAACCATTCAGCTACTACTTTTTCATTTGTAGAATTAAATGTTTCTCCATTTAGCCTAAAGTTTTAATGAAAAATTTAGATTGTTATGCTTCTGGTTGATGGTAAGTCCTAGCACAGAGCCTATTATCTTAAAAATCTACATGTTCTCCCTCTCCTCTCTAGTTATTTCCTACATTGTTCAGTAGTGATTATCTCTTAATTATTGCAGATTGATTATAAATGTAATGAGGGAAGCAGGATTGGTTTCATCAGGAATAAGTTAATCAGTTTTCCATTGCTATGAAAAATACCAGAAGAAAATCACTTAAAGACATTTATTTTGGTTCATGGTTTCAGTCCATGGTGGACTGACTTTGTTGCTTTTGGGCCTGTGGCTAGGCAGAAGCATTAGGGCAGAAGCGCATAGTGGAGGAGCGCATGCTTACCTCATGGCAGCTGGAAGCAGAAGAAGGGAGCAGGGAGGGACAAGATGTATCCCTGGAAGCTGCACCTCCAGTGACCTGCTTCCTCCAGCTGTCCTCCACCTCTGGGCAGTCTGTTCAGCCATGATCTCAGCAGTGGATTAAGCCATTGATGAGGTCACCTCCTTCATGATCTAGTCATCTTTCCAAAGCTCTTCAGCTCTGACACTGCTGCAGTGGAGGGAGGTCCCTAACACCTGAGTCTTGGGCGGCATATTACATCCAAATAATAGCAGAGTGTTAGTGAGGAAAATGAAGAACATTGTAGGGAAACAAATGAATTAAGGTCAAGTAGGGGAGGTCAGTGAGGAGTACAGAAAGTTCATGGTCATTATGTTCTTTTTTTTATTTCCAAAACCTTTTAGGTCCCTTTAATTTTCTTGTCCTTAGAGAAGTTAATTGGAGGTCAGATGCCTACAAAGATGAGTCAGAGAATCCAAGCATAATTTTTTGTATTCAGATTAAAATCAAGTTGAATGAAAGCTAAAAAAATTGTCATGATGTTTACTCATTGTGTGCCTCTATACACTTATATTTTATATTGGATTTTTGTCTCTGAATTTAAAGATAAACTGAAGCTTGTGTGTATTCTGTCTTTTGGGAGAAGTACAATAATGTTCCTTTCTGTTTATACTTTATAGGAAATTTAACTATTATACTGGTTCAACATAAATTGAAATGTTATTAAATAGGAATAAATATTTAAACTTCATTAGTTATATCAGTTTGTGATTGGGTATATTGGACATCTTTGAATTTTTCAAATTATTGGCAAAATTCAGAATGTAAAAATATAGTATTCTTTATATTCCTATATTTTGTCTTCTGTGCATTTTAAATCTGAATACAATAAATATGGAAATAAAGCTGATTTATAGTAGATAAAAACATTGTTTTACCAAATTGCTATCCAGTTGACATAATTATTACATGGTTCATTGAGGATAGATTCCTGCAGGTTTCTATCTTTTCCTACTGGAATTTGCCCAGTGGAATTGTCTTTTCATAGAAAGTATTTTGATGGTAGACAGACATAGGTCATACAAGAGTATCAACTTTTTTAACTGCATTTTTGACAAGTTCCTTTTGGAGAAAATATAAGCAAAAGATTCCAACAAGAGATCTGTTTAATCTGTTGTAAAGAGGCTACATACTAGCCATGTGTAGGCTGAATATTTTTGGCATATAAGATAAACATTGAGGCCGAGGAGATGGCTCAGTGGAATAAGTGCTTCCCTGGCAAGCGCAGGGGCCTGAGTTCAATTCTTGGTTCTGAAAAAAAAATAAATAAATAAAAAGACAAAAGACAAAAGAAACAAAACAAACTAAAAACCCCTCAGCATTTAAAAAAAAGATAAATATTTTATTTAGATTACATAGTTTGGCCTTTCCTGCTTCCATAAAATTTGTAGTAATTGTGCACAGTTTAAAAAATCCTGAATTTTAGTTAACAGTCCTGAGTTTTGGCTTCTCAAACAAAAAAGAAAGCAAGGCTTTCATTTTATGTCATTGCTGAACTTTGCATGGAACACCTATTCTCTGATTAAACATGCTTTGTATGCTCTCTGTTCTTCCTGTGACACTGAGGCTGACTGTTAGTTGACACTTATCCCTGCATTCAATTTTATGTTTTCACGTCTCGTGTCTTTCTGGCTCCACCAATTATTAGCTCTATGAATAGGGACAAGTTAATCACCCTCCCTCTGTAGTTGTCGTCTGTAAAACTGAGATAGTAATGGTGGATGTGTCATAGATTTGTGAAGATTAGATGAGTTAATTTATATGAATTACTAAGAGGTATGTTTGTTACATTCTAAGCATTATTTAAGTTTTAATTGCTACTCATATTTTTATGTCCTTCAAAAAAGAAAGTTTCAGTATAGGACATTACTGTGTGAATAATGGGAACTAATGTTATTTATTTGTGGAAATGGTTTGGTGTGCAGATTATGTTTATCTTGTAAGATCTAGTACCAGTTTGTGTATGTTACTGGACTGGTTGTGTGTTCCAAATCTGAACATGACTGTTTTATGAGTGGCCAAGCCTATGAAGAGTACATTTCAGGGAGTTCTAAACCTTAAGGTAGAAAAATTTAAGGACATTAAGAATACTATTGTGTCTTCAATAAATACTTTATAAATAAATGTTTACAAATAAGTATTTAGGGGCCGGGGAGATGACTCAGTAGAAGAAGCACTTCCCTGGCAAGCACAGGAGCCTGAGTTCAATCCCTAGTTCTGCAAAAAAACAAAACAAAACAAAACAAAACAAAAAACCCCCAACCAAACAACCAACCAAACAAAACAAACAAACAAAAAAACAAAAACAAAAACCAAATAAGTATTTATTTTTAAAGAAAGTATGAGATGTTTAGTTTCCAGAAGAGGTTCATGAATTTCTACCAAGGTAGTTGTTTTATTGTTTAAAATTTTAAAATTTAATGTCTTATAAAGTTCTCTAGGTTTTTTTTTTTCACGTTCTTTTGGAAATTGAAGATGCATTTAACATGAGGAACTAAATGAAACATCTATCACCACAAGTAAAGCATAAGTTTTAGCTAATGATTTTTTAATATAAATAAATCCAGATTTGGTACTTCTAAAAATGTATGTTCACAGAGTATTTAGATGGTGTGGGAAGACCAGCAATCCTTGAAGAACACGGGCAGGAAGACATAGCGGAGGAAACACATGCTTCATCTCCTGCTGAGTCTCCTCCCCACAGAGCCAAAAGTGAGTGATTCTAAAGCCCTTTAAAATGATACTAGACTTTTATGTACAAATTAGTTGCCTGTGCTATCAGTTGTAGAAATCTCATCTCATACATTATATTCTATAGTCTTACATTTTATACTTTTATTCAATTGACATCTATTAAGTTTCTCTTCTTGTTAGGAACTGTTTGAGACCCAGAGATATGGTAGTGAGCAAAGTCCGTAGTTAGCTCTGCTGTTGTGAAGTCTATATAGATTAGATACATTTTTTAATGTATTTTCACTCGTTCATTACAGTATATATCACAAATAATTGCTGCTTGTTTTTGCAGCACACTGTGATGTTTTGATACACACTTGAGAATTGATTGCTACAGTCAACTTAATAAATTTGTCATTTCACATAGTTACAGTTTTTTGTTTTTGGTAAGATGAACTGTGTTAGCAAATTCAAGTGTCTGATATTCTTCACTATAGTTAGAGGCCTTTGTATTAGATCTCCAGAATTTGTTCATTCTCCCTGACTGAACCTATGAACTCTTTAATCAAATCCTATTTTCTCCAGTCTCAGTCTTTGACAGTCACCACTGGACTCTCCTTTTACTTATTTTTCTTTTAATTTCTACATGTAGGTGAGATCATACACTGTTGTCTGCCTCATTGTACTCAGTAAAATGTCCTCCTATTTCATTCATATTGCTCCAAGTGACAAGGTGTTCTTGTAAGACTGAACAATAGTCCATTATCCATATTATAGTTATATGTTTGTATGTGTACATACACAGCACACACCTACATTGTATTTTCTTTATCTGTTCACTCTGAAGTGGACATTTTGTGTCCATAACTTGGCTGTTTTGAATAATGCTACAATGAACACGAGGGGTGCATATATCTTTCTTGAAGATAACTAACTTTATTTGTTTTGGATAAATACCAAGAAGTGGTATCTGTGGTAGTTCTATTTTTTTTTTTTTTTTTGAGAATCCGCCAAGCTTCTCATAATGGTTGTACCATTTTACATTCTGCCCAGCAGTGTATAAGGTTACCTCACCAACATCTGTTCTATCTCATGTTTTAATGAGAGCCATTTGAGCAGATGTGAAATGATTCAAATTACGGTTTTGATTTATATTTTCATGATGATTAGTGAGATTGAGCACTTTTTTATATACCTGTTGGCTTATCTTATTGGAGAAAAGATTGGGTAGCTCCTTAGCCTATTTTTTGACTTACTTATTTTTAGCCATTGAGTCACTTGAGTTGACTGTATAGTTTGAAATTTAATCCTTTGCTAGGTCTATATTTTGCAGATATTTTCTTGCATCCCAAGGATGCCATTACTCTATTGTTTCATTTATTGTGGAGAATCTTTTTTTAATTCGATGCAATGCCATTTGTCTTTTTTGTGCCTTTGTTGTCTATACTTTTTTAGACAACAAAAACCTAAAGAATCATGTCAAACCTAAAGAATCATGTCCAGAACATTATCAGAAAACTAGGAGAATACATTTACATTTTTAATCCATAAACCACTTTCTTATCTTTGCTTTTGGTGTTGTATATAAAAAAATAATTACCCAACCAGTATTGTAAAGCTGTTTTCTTGTTTCATGGTCTACATTTGAGTTTCAATCTAATTTTTAAATCATCCTACAGTTGATACTTAGTATTTTCCTTTTTTCTTATGCTTTGAGAATAAAGGTCCAATTTCAATCTTTTTTTTTTTTTTTAATGTATTTTAGTACAGGGACTACAGGTCTCACTACACAGATTGAACTCACAGTGATCCTTCTGTTTTCAGCCCCCCATACAATGGGATTATAGGCATACACCACCATGCCCAGTCTCTCAATCTTCTTTTTATGCATATCCAGTTTCCTAACAACATCTATTGAACCTACGTTAGGGTCCTTATTGAAGAGCTAAAAACCAGTATGATACTGGCATTAAAGACAGATACACAGACAGAAACAGAACAAAAAGCCTGGAAATAATGTGATCAACTGATCTTAAATGTGCTTTTAATTCAGAATAAAAATATTGAAATTTGGGCTGGGGAAATGGCTCAGTAGAATAAGCACTTCCCTGGCAAGTGCAAGGGCTGAGTTCAATCCCTGGTTCCACCAAAAAAACAAAACAAAACAAAAACTGAAATCTATATCATAACAACTGTTGGAAACTTTTTTTGCAGAATAAGTTATATGTGTTAAGTACTTGAGACTGTTAGGAGAATGCACATTGAAATGTAAACTGCAGAATATTCATATTCTGGCAGGTGATAGTAACATTTATCTTAATTGTGTGTGTAATACTCTGATAGTATCACAATAGTGGTCATATTTTTATTATTTAATATTACATCGTAGCAATAAGCTTTCTTGGAGTGTCTGAAAAATGATCTTCTTGTAGGTGAAACAGTGACTGGAGAACTATCAAAACTCTTGGATGAAATAAAACTCTGTCAAGAAAAGGATTATTCTTTTGAGGATTTGTGCCACACGATATCAGACCACTACTTAGATAATTTGAGCAAGATTTCAGAGGAAGAACTTGGGAAAAATGGAAGCCAGAGTGTAGTAAGTAAGGGGGCAATGAAGACAATGCATTTGTCTTTGCCAGTTCAATATTTACAGCAATGAGTGTGGGACTGGGTATATTATATTACGTTATCAGATTCTGTTACTATCAAATATTATTTTCCCTACCGGTCTGAAATGTTCACTGGGGTTCCATGCTCACTCCATGTGTAGGGAAAGATGTGTTTTGATATATCATTTGGAGTTTGTGATGGTTCTCTACTGTCCCACTCTATTGTGACACATGAACTCATAATAGATTTTTTAATCTTTATTCAGTTTTATCAGGCAAAATGATAAAGGTTTCTAAAAGAAGAAAACCTTCCTGTTATCTCCCTGTTTTCTCTATAAACTCAGTCTAACCGCTCTTGAAATAGAGACAGTCAAACCTTTTATATAATTCCTTAGCTCTTTTTTTCCTCCTCTAGAACTGGGGATTGAACTCAGTCCCTTTTTGCCAGGCAAGTGCTTATTCTACTGAGATATTTCCCTGGCCCCTAGTCACTTCTTAAGTTATTTTACTATAAAGACTTTTTGGAAAGCTCAACTGTATATTTTCATAATATGTAAATCCCAGGAGGGCTGTTATCTATGAGTTCATAATATTAAGTCTGAGTTAGAGGTTCTTGATCTTTATGGATTTTTATATTAACACATTAATAAGAAAAATTGTAGAGAACTAATAAGTTTATATTAAGATTTGTGAATCTACTTTTTTCTTTTTTTTTACTATATTAAAATACTGAGTTTATTTCACATGTGTATTTATCTCCCTACCATCTCCATGTCTAACCACCACTACTACTATGTCTTATCATAACATTCCATACATAGTTAAAACCAAGTAAAGGGTGGAGTTCCATCTTTAAAAAATAAACAGGTATTTCAGACAACATATTCTTGGCAATGGGACTTGGACAACATTTATCAAACACGGTAGGAAAAGTCCTTACTTTGCATTATGAAAAGGATAGCCAGATAATAACTGTTCTAGAAATGAAAGAAGACAGAAAACTTTAATAAACTGTTTAAACTGTTTTCTTAAAGAGACTTCCTGCACTGCCAAAGATCTTAAATAGCCTCCTGGTCAGTCATCCGGAAGCAGTTTTTCACATAATTGATGAATTTGGCTTCCACTTTGGGAAGAGAACCACCTTTTTCTATACTTGCATTTTTGCTTTAATGTCTTCTACAGAAGTAGGTCCTTCGGATGTTTTAGTATTTTTTTCCTGTTTCTTGAAGGATTCCTGCCCTTTTGATTTTAGAGTTGATGGTTTTTGAGTCTTTTCCATCCTGGTTTGATATTTGTGCATTTTGGGCTGGAGTATCTTTTACTGATTTCTTTACTGGAGGTTTCTCTTCAGTTTCTTCATCATCCTCATCATCCTAGTCCTTGTCCTCATCCTCGTCCTCATTGTCCTCACTGTCTTCATCAGCAGCGAATTTTACTTTTTTCTGTAGAACCTTGCAGCCACCTCCAGGGGAAGATTGCTTTTCAGATGTACTTAAGAGTTTTACATCCACTTTCTCTTCCAACTCTGCATCTTCTTCCATAGCTACTAAATGCTGTCTACTAGTATGCACAGGCCCTGAACCACACTTCAACCTTAAGACAACAGATGGTGTAACTTCAAAGCCCCCAAGGGAAACCATTGGCTGTACAGACATTTTCAAAGTTGCCAGTGTTACTTCCTTTGGACTGCCTTCATAATTCATAGCCTCTGCTTCAGCAATGTGTGATTCTTCCTTTGCACCAGCCCCTAAACTGACTATTCTTAATGACAACTGGTGGTCATTTTCATCATTATCCACCTTAGAGTGGTAATCTTTGTCGACCTTTAGTTCACAACGGAAGAGATAGTTCTGGGGCCTCAGGGGCTCATGTCCATACCCATCAAATCTTCCATGGAGTGGTGACGCGCACTTAGGTGGGAGAGAACGCGGACAGAAGTGAATGAGTACTGCCCAACACAACACACGTGTAGGACAGAATCATGCCAGGGCTACTTTTTTTTCTAATGGTGAAGGACTTAGAACGTGTAATGGCCTTAAAGTACATAAGTTATGACACAGGCCCTTTACTCACTTTTAGAAATTAATTAGAGAAACATAATATGTTCCTGAATAACCATTAATAGATATATCAGGTTAAATATGTTGTTAATAGGTTAAGTATATCATTTATGGAAACTTAAAAAAATCCAAATATAATGACTTTTGCGAATGTTTACTTTGTTTCTTAAGCAAGCTATTTCTGTTTTCCTGAATAGCACTTTTTTTCCCATAATTTTATTGATAAACAAATAGCAATTAGACAGTTTCAAATCAAATCAC